>JAIUZE010034419.1:0-19703 GCA_022085475.1 Heliosperma pusillum | reverse complement strand
CCAGTCCCAAAAAGGATCGGGAGCCATGCCCCGACTTGGATATAAACCCACCAGCCGAGACACAAAAGCTATCAAGCGGCGAAAATATCTATCGTTAAAAGATAGTAAGGCCTATCAATGTCATGGTCCAAGATACGCATTTAGAATTAGAATGGTCAAGACGCCATATACTCATAATTCTCTATGGGTACTTAGTCAACACGACACCAACCATATAATCAAACAGTCACGGAAACAATTTCCTAACATGTGACTAATTGCATATAAATCATAACCCAATAACATATCGCCTCATATTTACTAAGGCTAAGTCATTAATTAAATACAACCTTACTTGAAGACAAATCCCCGACCCGAGTCCCGCGACGGGTCATCAGTCAAAACGGGGCTGACTAGATCTTAGTTTGACAAAACCCGTTTGATCAAACCGGCTAGAAACAGAGTCTTTACCACATAGACTTAGACATAAAAGTCAACATATTCATTACATGTTATTTTATTAACTTCTAACATGTGAATAAATATATCATACCAAAAACCCGTTTGACTTAAAGAATATCAATTTAAACTACGATCTCGTATTATAATTTCTAACATGTGAGAAATAATAATTTTATGAAAAACTTTTTAATTAAATATTTTACTTATTAATATTTCTCACTTGCTAATTATTACAAAACGCGATAAAAATGACGATAACTCAAAAACCATCACAAGTCCCAAAGTGGGACCCACGGGCTGAGTTGGGCCGGACCCACATGGGCTTAGATGGGCCCCACGGCCTGTTTTGCTAAAAATGGGCTGTTTTGCTTTAATTTTTCTAAAACCGATTTCTAATATTTCCCGCATGCTTTAACATAATTAAAACCCGTCAAAACAACAACCAAACAATCAAACATCGACACAACCCAAAGACCAAAACCCGGACCCACCATGGACCAACCCAGACCGGGTCTGAACCGGCCCGGACCGGCTGGTTTGGTCCGGTTTGGGCTGGTTTTTCCAGCCTATTCCCACGGTTCAAACAACATCAAACAACAAATTAATTTCAACATGTTTTAATTATCAAACAACCATTTTAACATCCATCCATACAAAAATTCATGATTATGAACAAACCATAAAAATATGCCAAGAACACTAACTTACTATAAATTCATACAACATAATAAAAACAACTACTTATCATATTACTACTAAAAATCCTTAAATCATAAAAACATGAACCATAAACAAAGATGAACCAAAATCAAAAGAAACAAAACTAAAGGCTATGTTACTAACTAAAATCATAAATAACCATAACATGAATCAAAAACTAAAAGCTATGTGACATAAATTCGTCGAGTAAATCGGAATTGTTACCTTAGCTAGCAAAACAATTAGCACCAAAATAATAAGAAGTATATATAATAAGAACCCTTCTACTAATCTTCACCCAAAATATACGAGTCTCCAAACTCGTCTTCAAAATCTTCCCCTATAAGAAATGAAAAGAAAAACATTATTAGAACTTAAAATATAAATTTCCATAATTAAAGTGTTGAAAACGATTTTGTCGGAATTGAAATAAAACCGTACGTGAAGATGGAGAGCGAAGAGGAGAGTCTAGAAATATAAGATAGGACGGATTTAATTAAGAAATGAAGGTTTTATGAAGGTTTTGCTCAAGAACAATGAAGAACAAATGATGAACTACGAAGAACACGAAGAACGATTAAAGAAAGTGATATTTTGATCTTTATTTGATTTATTGTAAAATGAAAAGTTGTTAGTGAGTAATGTGGGTGTGTGTGTGCCGTGTAATTATAGGAAAAATAAAGAGTCGGGTTTTGAAATTGTTGTTACGTAATTGACTCGCGTTTAATAATTATTTTACGTAATCGATTAAATATAATTAACGATAAAGTTAATTATACTAAATATCAAGATATTATGCTATTAATAATAAAAAGAAAGACAAATATCTAGTCCTATTAGAGGACTTAGGAGCCGTGTGGAATGGTGAGAAGACGGATCTGATTTCGAGCGTTTTGCGTAATTTTCGTTAACTGATCGATAAAGTGAAATAATATCTAGATATTATGATATTGTAATCAAAAGTAATGAAATATCAAGGTCTAAGAGAGGAGAGGAAAGGAGAGGAGAGCCGTGTGGGTTAGGGGCTTGTCGGGGCTGTTTTGTAAACGATTTGCGAAATCTCCGTTGACGGATCGATAAAGTAACAAATATCTAAGATATTTGTATTAGTTTAATCGAAAGAATTAAATATCTCAAGTGAGTGGAAAACGATGACATGGCCGCGTGACTCATGCCAAAGTCGAGTTTCGAAATTTGTTACGGGATTTACGATGAGTCGGGAATAGTTAACTGACGTTCGGTTTAAAACCGTAAAAGTTATTCTTTAAATTCCGAATAAATTCAAAATAATTATATTAAATTATGATAAATCTTAATAAATCTAAATAAAAATAAATCAAAAATATGATTTTTTTAAATAAAATTTCGGTCTTCATACTTATGAGACGAGTCGGGAAAAGTCAACGGAAGTCAAAGTTGACTGAAAAGTCGAGAAAAGTCGAAGATGACTTAAAAGTCAAGAAAAGTTTAGGACGACTTAAAAGTCAAGAAAAAGTCAATGACGACTTTAAAAAGTCAAGGAAAAGTCAAAGACGACTTAAAAGTCAAGAAAAGTCAAAGATGACTAAAACGGTCTTTTCATGAAATCTCTCAGAAATTCCAAATACGAACGCGGAATTTCAAAATAAGACTCGGAACAAAAATTTCTATTTTAAAAACTTAAGTTCTACTGAAAAGTGTTAGTAAATATTTTTACTAGAAAAATTGGGTACTTTTCGGGTTGTTACAAAAAGATTACAAGCACAAGCATATATCTTATACAAATATACTTGTAATAATCAAAACATAATCATATAACTGTATAGTTCAACAAATTCCCCCTTTTTGATGATGACAAGCCTTTTAATGATTTGTGACTAAGGTAAGTTCCCCCTCAACATAATACTATAAAAATCATAGTGGGTAGAACGCAAGATCAAAATATCTAAAGCCAAAGTATAAGCATCAAAGGACCTTAAGAGACTAAAGGTCTTGATAAGGAGCAAACTTAAGCAATCGACTTCAAATCAAGGTAATTTCCCCCCCCCCCCCCCTCTTGTCATCATTGAAAAGACGAGAAGAAACATGAAATGACTAGAAAAATATAAACCAAAACTAAGTGAATCATATTAAATATAAGCATAGTATTGTAAATGGATTTCATCTTAGTCATTACTATGATATAAATCAGAGTTACCAGCCATGCTCCATTGATATCCATATATCCTTACATGTCATCTTCACATTGTAAATTCATTTTTAACAAAGTCTGTACTTTGATATGGTACATGGATTTTCTTTAGGATTTATGTGGTTTTATGCCATCCTTTTGGAATTGCGGCCAATCATTCAAACTTATGTAGGGTAAACAGATGTAACACCCTGACACTTCTTGGATGCAACCCTAAATCTTCTTCTACATTGTAGAGGGTTTATGTTAACCTTAAACATTTCAAGATTTACTCTACTCCCACTGTTTCTTTTAGAAATCACAGAAACACGACATTATTCCACATAACAAAATTTCTTTTGTTCTTGGGATGGGTTGTAGAATTAATATCTTTCTTAAGGATACCCCACAAAAGCTGATGTCAAAGTACATCAAGTCACCGTTGATACATACTCTCACTGAAACCAGTAAGAGTCATCTTAAGTCTCGTAATCATCTAAATAAGATTCACATATTCAATTGATCCATATCAAAAGGTCAAGAGATCCATCGCTATGGAACTTCTATATGTGTCGCATGTTTAATGATTCAAGGACAATGGCATAAGTGGGTGAGAACTGAGTCATAGAACTTGAACTCCATTAGTCATTATGCTACAGAGAACGTTGCTTATAACTTAGAATGTAACACCCAACAACTTGGTTAGCCTTACTGTACCCGATCTCCTTACAAGATATAAGAACAACATTTGTTCTCTAGTAAACTATTCATGTTTCAACATAAAATAGAATTATCAACCTTGATGGTCACAAGTTCATGAATAACATTTATTCAATTCTAGTTTGAAGCATAAGGCAAGGTTAAATGAACCATTTCTACATATGAAATAACAACATTTGTTAATTTTATGATAAAACTTTTCACATTAGCTATTATTCTACCCTCTTTAAACCCATTAAATTCATAATGTAAGAAATTCATTTGGTATCCCATACCAGTATTGTAGAATTATAATAACTCTTACCTCCATAACATACACACCTGAAGTTATACTTCAATTACAGTTGCAGATCTACTAGACACTTCTAGAAGCTACTCTTACAATGCTATCATTATGTAATGACTATGTCATTACATTAATGAATACAATTATCTAAGTACCCGTTTCAGACTTGGTAGTGGGTTTGGGCATGACAACGGTTGTCCTTCCCCTTACATGTACCATGTCAGAGTTGATGTCTCAAGCCATCTACTTAATGAACTCAAATATCATTAATGTCAGACATTCTGGATAAGACATTCAATGGCTTCAACAACTTATGTTATTAAGCGATAAACATAGTTAAGTTACATGTTTCATTCACAATGAACTCACTTTAACTTGATGTATAACTGAAACAGTTTTAGTTGCTAATTTATATAGCATAAGAAATATCCAATAAATCCAGATTATCAATATAATCATGTCATCATATGACATATGGACTTATCAGACAATATTAGCTTAGTTTTTTCGATCACTTACCAGGAACACTGATGCGTGACTTTTGTATGCGTTTATTCAAATATTTAGCACGTATTTCTATGCTTATTATATGGCGTTTAGCTATTATTTCCTCCCATATTTGCTACTTTGGGTGTATTGTGTGACTTACGCAGGTTTTGAGTCCGAATACACTTATTCAAGCTAATTCCCATCAACAAAGTGAATTTGAAGGGATTTCGAGAACCTCACACTACTAGAGTCAACTTTGATGAGCCATATATGGATACAAACTAAAGATAATCAAGTGGTTCCAATTGGGGATGAAAGCGTATTCTATTAGCTTTCCAACACCACCAAAAATGCTTGATTTGCCCAAGTAACGAATAAATGGCGGTCGTTTGAAGTTTAGTGCGCGTTGCGGGAATTCCGCGACGGGAGTAGGTTGAATGACCTGTGTTTAGGTCAATCGACCCGTTTGATAAGATCGCCTGACCTGTCTTTAGGTCGATCGAATTGTTTGATAAGGTCGATCGACATATCGTTTAGCCGAATTTACTATATAATATTAGGCTATTAATCATTTATTTTACTCTAGTTTTAGACTGAGTACAAAAGTATATTTTACTAGTCTAATTAGGTTACCACTTCATATCATAGAACTCGTTTATTACGTTGAATTCCTCTATACTTTTGGATCAAGAACTTTTTTGTAATTCTTCTCCTCTATTACTCTCTTTAATTCGGTATCTCAATTTATCTTTGTTCATTTCTATTCATTAGTACTTCCTTTCATCTTTCCTTGCTTTACTCCTTGTTTTTATGCTTAATTACTTTTATCATCTATTAATCATGAATTCATCAATTATTGTTATTATCATTATTGTTATTGTTAATTTCATCATGAGTAAATTCCTGCGCAAGGATTTAGGAGAGCCATGGAAATTAGGGGTTATTAACTAGGTTATTAGTTTAATCGATTCTATTGTGTCCTTACCGTTAATTGTGACGTATAATTACGATTAGTTGATTAGTGGCCATAATTAACTAAATTAAATTGCTAAACCCCGTCCTAAGATCGAAAGCCTTGTGAGGGTTAGACATGTCATAAACATTAGAATGCCCTAATAAGCTGCGAGAGCCCGTTAGAAGCATTCTAGGGAGATTAGCAATCCGAGAGGACCTTATCACTACCCTTTTGACCGATAACTGAGACTGAACTATATTCCTACCTTGACACATAATATTTCATGGTGAACCAACAATCCTAGTCCCTTCTTCTTATATTTAAACTCATCCTTACTTCCTTACTCTTTTATTTTTATTGTCATTAGTTTAGTAAACCAATCCAATAAAGAACCCCCCATTTGTTACATAGACAGACATGACTTAGAAAATAGAATACAATTGTCTCCATGTGGATACGATCCCGACTTCCCTAGCTATATTAGTTAGAGATCAGTTGGTTATCTTTGATAAATGTGCGATTTAGCCTGTCAAAATTTGGCGCCGTTGCCGGGTACAGTGTTATTATATTTGCTTTTGATTTAGTCTGTCTTTTGTCTCAGGTAATTTTCGTTCTTTGAGAATGTTCTAATGATTTCCATCCAGTTTCTACAGGGTGAAGATCACTGTGGTTCACAGGGGGACCACAGAGGGGCGCGCTTAGGAGGACAAGCGTAAAAATATGCATTTGTGGAGTCGCCACCAATTTATATGGGAAATTGGAACCGTCCGAATAATTTATGCCATGTCAAGACATAAAAAAATTACATGAACACTAAGAACTCATTACCCTTAGCATTCTATGTCTAAAATGACTCACGTGGATGCCAATGAACACAGATGTTCACAAAGATCTTGAGTAAGGGGTGAGGGTACGTATTTGGAAGCTCTTTAATCGAACACCTAATCCCGCCCGCCTCGATAGCGGCCTCAACTAATGATTAGGGAAATCGTTCGTATTTGATGTGTTATCGATTATATGCATGCAATGCAACATCCAACATTTTAATCATAGCATGTGAATTATACTAAATTGGTGAACATGTAATTAGCACTCAATTATGTCGAAATTGGGGATTTAGAATTAATTACATATGAGAGAGAAGCAAAATCATACAATTACAATGATTAAATAAGATTACAACGGATTACATGATCCACGCTAGAAATATATTCGAAACGGAGATTTGAAGAAAAGGAAAAGAGTTGAAAACTAAAAGTCGGATTAGGAGCGATATTACGACTAATAGTTAGTTAATTACGTAATTAGAGCTATGTCAAAGCGAGAACAAAAGTTCAGGGACATAAGTCAACGCAGAACAGGCGCATCAAAAGCAACGTCCTCTAGACGAGGCGCAAGGCTCATTGCGTCTGTTCTTGAGCTGAATTCTGCCTGTGGAGTCAGAATCGCGAGCATTTGACATTCTTTTGTATATTTATGATTGATTATTGACATATAACTCGAGTAGAAGTGGTTTAACATATTCATTATACTATAATTTTTATCAATAATGAATTCCAGGGACTTGATATTAACAAATCGAATCTCCAAGACCCAATTTTGACTTAAAGACAACAACCCGCTAATGTCGAATTATTAGGAACTTAGGTCGAGAACGAAACGTTTTATATGATAGATTATACTGAAGAAAAGGAAATAAGAAAATAAAATAAAAAGAACAAAATCGCAGGAACCAGAGGAAGAAGAACAAAAGCAGGAGCACGGCCGCCTCTTGAAGAGGCGCAACTGCTACTGCGTTTCTTCTCGACGTTTGATAACTGCTAAAAATGTTTTATAAAAAAAGGTTTTGTTTTGAAATCGGTTTTGAACTTACTTCTGACGTGAATCTTACATTGATTAAGCATAAAAGATAAATACGAATAAAAAACAAGGATTTACACCCTCGGATTTATATGTTTCACGAAACGAGATTAACTAAGTTAACGTTTAGTGATTACTCGACTCGAATGTACGTAGAAAGTGCCCTCGCTAGAGGATCTAAATTGATTGAATTAATTGATTGTGTAGTGGTCAAATTGGTCAGTCATGCAACGTGACAGGTACTCATAAGGATCTGAGCTTCCGTGGTCGATTGAAGAAGCACGTAGGTGTCGAAAGCTTAGAGCAAAGTCTAAAATGCAAAGAGAGAAGAGAAGGACGGAACACACGCGTGCCAAAAAAGTGAGATCAGAGTTCTCCTTTTATACTAGAAAAATGAAGAGTTTTGAAATAACTCAAACTTTGGAAAGAAATCACGAAAATATTCTGAAAACAGAGAGAACAGGCTGGAGAAGGGACGCAACAGAAGCTGCAATCCTCCAAAGGGACGAAGCACCTGCTGCGTTATTTCCTTAGACGTTTCCTTCTGCGGAAGAAAGATTTCCACGTTTCTATTATGGAATTGCGGTAGATCTATGCTTCCTTTTGAAAAGATACGAGATATATTTTTCAAAAAAAGAGATAATTTGAAGATTTAATAAATATCTAGAATATTCTAGAGCGCTCTGACTCGGTATTGTAAAATGGTTTCTACAAAAATTAAGCGGTTTTCGATCCGGACTCCAAATGAACTCTAATGACTGTCAAAACGACCGTACCGGTGTGTAGATTACGACCAAGAGGTAGACACAAGTCTTTGAGCTATTACTTGACGATAAACTTACGAATTGTCATAAATCGTTTAGCGTACCAAACATGCAGCCCAATCATCACTGGGTGGTTGGCGGAAGGTGTAGAAATGAGTTATCTACAGAGCCCCTACTTTGACTGAGCCTTGGACAAGGGAAAAGTCAAAGTATAACCATCAGGTCAATCGAAGATTACAACCTGACGACTATGGCGACACGAGGCGGCTCAAAGGATCTGAACCAAGGACTCGGCGTCGGGAACATTTTAAAGTCTTTCGACCATCGGGGAGGGTCGTTTAAAGACCATTAGACTACATATAAAAGCTCGCCAATGAGCAGAAGGAGTCATACTTGAGGCATCTTCTTATTTGGAATGAGGTGTGATGTGAGGCTCGCCAGCAGTTTGAATGGGGTGCATTATGAGGCTCGCCAGCCGTTGAGAAGATATCATATGTGAGGATCCGCCTGTCTCTATCCTCATGCAAACTGTCGTCGAGGAAACATATATTGAAAGAAATCTGCATAGTACTATTGCACTAGATATACAGAAGACTTTGTCAGGATTGAATCATTCCGGGGAATCCGCTCGGTTGTGGCGAGCAACATCTTGATGATAAAAGACGGGCCCACTGATTTTATGTTCGAAAGAGGGACCCTGCTCGATATATGGAAGACTCTGCCAGGATCGAATTATTCCGGGGGATCTGCTCGGTTGTGGCGAGCAACATCCTGATGATAAAAGACGGGCCCACAAATTGTATGTCCGAAAGGGGAAACATATATATTGAATGAAATCTGCAGAATACTGCTCCAGTGGATATACGGAAGGCTCTGTCAGGATTGAATCATTCCGGGGAATCTACTCGGCTGTGGCAAGCAACATCCTGATGATAAAAGAAGGGCCCACGGATTGTATGTCCGAAAGGTGGTCCTTCCAAGCATTGCTTGTTTCTTGTTTTTTTTAATTGAATTAATTTCAGAAGTGACGAACGATCGTCAATTAAAGAGTCATTTGATCTTTGCACGGGATCGAGGTGACAGGCGTCAAGCCCCCAGCTTACCTCGAGGTGCTGGAGTACACCGACGTGGCTGGATTCACGACGATTTCGGAGCTCCGTGATTTTAGCGAGGCGGTGACCGACGCTGGCTTGGAGGAGTGGCAGCACCTAGTGAGGAGGGTAAGCCTCTAACTTTGGCTATTTTTATTTTAATTGCATAGGAATGCATTTGATTTGACCCTAATTTACATTTGAATACAGGTGGCACCGTCTCAGGACGTAGCGTTATAGAGGGTGACCAACCGGTTGCGAGCTACGGCCATCGAGGCGCTCTAAGGTGGCCGAGACCGATATGTATTACACTCTCATTCTCTTTTTATCTTATTGTATCTTTTTGCCTTTTTAAATGAAATGATGGAAATGAGGCATTTCTTCACGGAGAGACTTGGAGCGGGAGTTGGCTGTAACACCCCCATACTCCAAGGTACATGACAAGGCCCCCTTAGCACACGGAAGCGCTACCATCTCGGTTGCCCGAGGTAGTGAAAATCACAACAAGCAATAAAGGAAGCAACACTTTATTAATAATTGTTAAATATCAATACATGTCTCAATCGGAGACCATACCATCCGTCCAACTCCAATCAATAACAAAAGAATAACGATTGTTTAACAACCGAGACTCCAAGTGATGCAGAAGATAAAATCATAAGTGATCCCATCCTCTTCCTTGGGTTGCTCTAAGGATTACCTGCGATCACCTGCTCACCATCCCCCAATGGATCACAACAGTTTTGTAAACAGTAGAAGGGTCAAGAAAATGTGTATATCGATCAATGCACAAGCAAAAGCACAACGGATAAGAGAAACCTTGAGGGCCACCGCAGTGGACACCTCCGTAGGCTCAGGTTACCAGCCTGCCCTACAAACGAACTATGGACCCTGGACCGCAGCCACAGGCGTCGAAAACCCCTCTCACCGCAGCGAGAGAACCGGATCATTAATGTGCAAATCCCCCACGTGGTGGGATAACCACGGGGTCGAACTCGGGCCATGACCTATCTCCCAAAAGGATCACTAATCACAAGTAACCAGTAACATAGTAGCCATGAAATCGACAACAACTCCCCAAACCCAAACCCGAACTCCAACATCTCTATTATCAATCACAAACAATATCATGTAACATCTTATAACATAATTTAATAAATTAAATACTGAGTATGGAAATTCTACCTTATGAAGATCCATAAAAAGCACTATTGATTAGAAGTGTTCCTCAACAAAGTCCCCTCCTAAATCAATTAACATACATATTATCAATACAAGTTCATTCCCTTTCCCCCAATTCAATTAAGACTATTAATATAATCACAATCAAACCATAAGTATGAATACTTACATAAATCTATCTAGGCAAAGGAACAAGCGATCCGGCACGAGATAATCAAAGTTTACTGAGGGTTTTGAGAGAGTTTAAGAGTTCAGGTTTTAAGATTAAGAAGCGTAAAAGTGAATTATGACTTTAATCCCTCCTATTAATCCTTTAATTAACCGTGCGAACCGATCCTGAAAACCGTCGTACTCGGTCGAGTAAGATATGCACTCGATCGAGCACCACTCACTCGGTCAAGTGCCAAAGTCACTCGGCCGAGTACACAAGATCAAAATCACCCAAAGGTTGTCAGCCAAATCCACTCGGTCGAGTAGGCTGTACTCGGCCGAGTACACCATCTACTCGGTCGAGTAAGCCCTACTCGGCCGAGTCCCCACACATAATAATACGGAGTATTACAGTCTTCCCTCCTTAAGAATGAACATCGTTCTTGAAGTTCACAACTCATACTTCTACCAAAAGACACCCTACGAAGAACAACAAGCACAAAGATGAACACTACAACAGTACAACACATATCATTTGACAACAATACATATCATATGACACAAAGATACAACTCAACAACAAGTATATTACCCAACTATCACATAATATGACATAACTACAAATGCAACCACCTCCTTCCCCCTTTAAAAACAAGGTTACGCCCTCGTAACCAAACATACCTCAGAAAATAGATGCGGATACTTCTCCCACATAGCAGCCTCAGGTTTCCAAGTCTCTTTAGTAACGTTGTCTCACCATTCATGGTCTTGCACACCTTACGGTCCATGATTTACTTAGGCACCTCAACATAGGTGAGTGCCTCATCCAGCTCGATAGTCTCAGCCTCAAGGACATGAGACAGGTCACTCACATACTTCCTAAGCTGCGACATGTGGAACACATTATGGACCCGATCAAGGAGCAAGTGGTAAGGCCAACCGGTAAGCCACCTCTCCAACCCGATCAAAAATCTCATAGGGGCCTATGAACTTCTGGCTCTGCTTGCCCCTCTTCCCAAACCTCATCACCCCAGGTATAGGTGACACCTTCAGAAGGACTTTGTCACCGACCTGAAACTCAACATCTCGCCGATGTAGATCCGCATAACTCTTCTGTCGATCCTGCGCCGCCCTCATCTTGTGACGAATCAACTTGACTTGGTCGATCATGTCCTGAACAATTTGGGCCAGGTCAAGGAACTACCGTCTCAAAACTGTCATCCCAACAAACTGGACTCCTACATCTCCTCCCATATAAGGCCTCGAACGGTGTCATTCCAATGCTAGAATGATAGCATTTATTGTAAGAGAACTCTATCAAATCCAACCTATCTTCCTAACTCCCACGAAAGGACAACAAACAAGCTCGCAACATATCCTCTAAAGTCTTGATCGTCTTCTCAGTCTGGCCATCCCCATCAACTCTTGCAGCACCTTCCAAAACTTACAAATGAACCTCGCATCACAGTTAGAAACGATATCACAAGGTACCCAATGAAACTTCACCACATGCTTCTTATATGCTAATGCAAGCTTAATCTTACTCCAGGTATCGTTCATAGGCACGAAATGGGCTGATTTAGTCAACCGATCCACTATCAACCAAATCATGTTGTTTCCCTTGTGCGATCTCGGAAGTCCCACCACAAAATCCATGGATATAGACTCTCACTTCCACTCTGGCACCTCTAAGGACTGAATCTTACTATGCGGTCGCCTTTTCTCTCCTTTGACCAGCTGACATACCAAACATCTAGCCACAAAATCAGCTACCTCTTTCTTCATCCCTGGTCACCATAAAGTCTTCTTCAGGTCCTTATACAACTTATCCCCATCCGGATGAACCGAATAAGGAGTACAATGAGCTTCAGTTAAAATCAATTTCTTCAAATCTGGATCACTCGGCACACACCACAGCCCCTCAAACCTTAGACTCCCATCACCATGAATCGAGAACCTAAGAATAGTACCATCCTCTACTCCCTTCCTCCATTGCTGAATCTTCGGATCCTTTAATTGCTTACTCTGAATGCTATCATATAACTCCGGCTCAATCATCAGATCACTAACCGCATCCCCCTTCCGAATCACATGGATCCCTATTCTCGCTACCTCATCCCGCAGTCTCATCAATGACATTGTTGTGCACAAGGAATGTAAACTCTTCCGTCTCAAGGCATCAAAAACTACATTAGCCTTCCGCTCATGGTAGATGATCTCTATGTAAAATCCCCAATAAGTTCCATCCACCGCCGCTGCCTCATATTCAGCTCCTTCTGGGTATAGATATACTTCAGACTCTTGTGGTATGAAAATACCTTAAAACTGGCACCATACAAATAGTGCCTCCAAATCTTAAGCGCGAACACTATTTCTCCCAACTCAAGATCGCGAGTAGGGTAATTCTCCTCATAAGGGTTCAGCTGTCTCGACGCATACATAATCACCTTCCAATTCTGCATCAACACACAACCCAAGCCAAACTTCGACACATCAGTACAAACCTCAACGTTCTCACTCCCCTTAGGTAATGCTAACACAGGAGCTGTGGTCAAACACTCCTTTAATATTTGGAACGTCGTTTCACAACTCGCATCCCAAACAAACTTGTTCTCCTTCCTCATCAACGTCGTCATAGGTCTAACTATCGTTGATAAGTCCATCACGAACCTCCTATAATACCCAGCCAAACCCAGAAAACTCCTTACCTCTGCTACATTCTTTGGTGCCTCACAATTAGACACCGCCTCAATCTTACTCGGATCCACCATTACCCCTTCCTTCGATATCACATGCCCAAAAAACGCCACCTTCTCTAACCAGAACTCACATTTAGATAACTTTGCATACAATTGTTTACCCCTCAACGTCTGCAGCACGATCCTCAAATGCTCTACATGCTCTTCCTTGGTCTTAGAGTAGACTAAGATATCATCGATAAACACCACAACGAACATGTCCAAATATGGACTGAAGATCCGGTTCATAAGGTCAATGAATACCGATGGTGCATTAGTTAACCCAAACGACATCACCACATACTCATAATGCCCGTACCTCGAACAAAATGCCGTCTTCGGATTGTCACTATCTCGTATCCTCAGCTGATGATACCCTAACCTCAAATCTATCTTCGAGAGCACTCCAGCCCCACATAACTGATCAAACTGGTTATCAATCCTTGGTAATGGATACCAATTCTTCACCGTCACATGGTTCAACTCACGGTAGTCAATGCACAACCGTAAGCTACCATCCTTCTTCTTCACGAACAAAACTGGTGCACCCCATGGAGATACACTAGGTCTAATGTATCCCTTATCAAATAACTCATTGCTCCTTCGGTCCTATGCGATACGGGGCCTTAAGGATTGGTCTCGTACCCGGCTTCAATTCCAAGCTAAAATCAACATCCCTCCTTGGAGGTAACCCCGGTATCTCGTCAGGAAACACATCACCAAACTCTCTCTCCACTTCAATCTGGTCTGCTGTCGGCTCCTCAACTTGGGTATCCCTTACATGACACAATATCATAGGGTAACCCTTCTTAAGGTAGGTCTTCAACGTAATCGCTGCAATCAACTTTACCTTAGGTTTCACTATGAACCCTTGGTAAGACACTCAAACTCCTTTTAGACCTTTCAACAACACCTTCTTGTGATAACAATCTATATTAGCCTTATACTTACTCAACCAATCCATCCCGACTATGCCCTCGAACCCATCCAATGGAAACTCAAACAAGTCTACTGGAAAATCTACCTCCCCTAAGATGATAGATACACCCCTATACAATCTATTACAAGGTACAAACTCTCCTAAAGGTATGAAAACTTCATCATTTACAGACTCACTAGCTCCCAACCCCAACAACATAGCATGACTCCTCAAAATAAAAGAATGGGTTACCCTGAATCGAACAACACAAAGGAAGGAACATTATGAACAAAGAAAGTACCAGTAACCACCTGAGCATCCACCTTCGCTGCCTGCTTACCCATCATAAACAGTTTACCACAAGTTTTCTGCCCACTACCCTGCACTGTGCTCGCCGATGCAACCGTTTTCGAAGTTGTACTCCAGTTATCCCCTTGATTGTTGTTGTTGTTGTTCTTCCTGTGATAACCACCGTAGCGGTTATAGCCATTGCCAGTCTCGCTCTGACTCCCTTACCGGTTATACGAACCTGCAGGCCAATTGCTGGCCATACTATGCCAATAACTCCTATGATGTGAAGGTTGGTAACCCCACCACCTCCTCCGGATGGACACTCAAACCTCTTGTGGCCCGAACCGCCACACCCAAAGCATTTCAATGTGGAAGTCTCACTAGTCACCCTACCACTATATCCTCCCGACTGCTGTCCCCCACGGTAGCCACCTCCACTAGAATGAGATCAGGCCTGAGAATAGTTACCCCTCTTATAGGTGGGGTTGCCTCCACCCTCGCTACCAGCCTTTCTCTTACTACTCTCTATAGAATACTTGGCTTCCTTAGTCATCACCGTCAATCTCTCAGCCTGACCCGCCTTCTCAAAGGCCTCCTTCATATTCTCTGCCACCGGTTGTGTTAGCTTGTTCATAACTCTGAATACCAGCCCCATCAGGATCTTTTCAGCTTGAGCCCTCTGACTCATCTCCTCGGCGTAGCATGTCAATTCAGTGAACTTGTTGTAGTACTCAGTCACTGTCATTTCCTTAGTCATCCGGAATACCTCGAAGTCGGACCTCAACTTCCCCCTCACGTGCTCAGGAACAAACTCCTGTCTCATCTCTGCTATATAGTCTTATCACAGAATCCCTTCTTCTCCCTCACCCACATAGTACTCCCTCATCGCCACTCTCTCCCTAAACCACCACTTCCCCGCAGCTCCTCTAAGATAAAACGCAGCGTGCTCCACGCAAAAGCTATCCAGACTGTCAACAACCTCAAACACAATCTCCATCTCCCGATGCTAGTCATCTAGCAGATGGCGCACCGGTACCCTCAGTGATTGTAGGTCGGTGGCGGGCGACGGCAGTGCTTATGATAGCAGCATTTACAACCATCTCCCTATTACGACCTACGTTCTTAAGGGCCTCCGTGAGCGCCTTATTCTGCTCAATCAACCTGGCGACCTCTTTCGCGCTGTACTCAGGGGTAGCAGCAGATGCGCTCGCTCTTGTTGCAAGCATGATAACTTCAATAAGAAACGGAAAACGTAAGCACAAGCCTACGGCCAAAACAGAATACAGACCTGACAAAGACACACTCGATCGAGTGAAACAAGCAACTCGGCCGAGTCAACCGCACTCAATCGAGTACTATAGGTACTCGGTCGAGTACACCTGGTACAAGCTTCACTTCAATTATTCAGGAATTTTCACTCAGCGAGTCCCATAGGGCATTCGGCCGAGTCACACATACTCGTTCAAGTGTCCTCACACACTCGGTAGAGTCACCCAAATAAAAATTAACCATAACAATCAGGGATTCTTGCTCGGTCAAGTTATGATGGTACTCGGTCGAGTTCGTCATACTCGGTCGAGTGTCATCGTGCGCTCGGTCGAGTCACCAATTCTCAGCATAAAGTTTCACATCAACACCCCTCACTCGGTCGAGTGTCAGGGACTCAGTCGAGTACCCCCCACTCGGTCGATTCATGCAATAATTCCACCCGTACAACACTAATATCATTTCTAGCTTGCTCATACCTTATCACAACAATTCAACCATATTTCTCATGCATATTTCATGTAAACATGTATAAAGTATATGTCAACAAAAATCATGCCATTTTATGTAATCATCATCACTCATGCACCATCGTATCGTGCACATTACATATCATATCTCATGCCATAACACATATCATCATCACAACCACTCCACTCCACCTTCATTCCACACATAAACAATCATGTAACATATATATAATTATACTAAATTCACATAATGCCCCAATACTTCCCAGGTGACCATGTAAGAGCCATAACGGCAAATGTGCGATTTCAGGACGTCTCCCTAATCTTTGCGGTAGCTCCCTATGACTCCTCCCCGGTTCATTTTATTAGACACTCCTAGTTCATTAAGTTAATTGTTTTTAGGTTTCAAAATCGATCGCTCTGATACCACTTTGTAACACTCCCATACGCCAAGGTACCTGACAAAGCCCCCTTACCACATGGAAGCGCTACCATCTCGGTTGCCCGAGGTAGTGAACATCACAACAAGCAATAAAGAAAGTAACACTTGTTGGAGTATGTGTCCTCCACAATAGTGCGCCACATAATAAATCTTATTAAGGATTACAATTGGGATATTTATTGACTATATATATGATTAGTCAGTTGATTAACGTAAATCAATAACGGTTGGCTGACTAGAGTTTGACGTTATTGTCGTATGACGGCGGTGATCAACTGATCCCTTTCGGTCACACCTCAAGGATGAAATCCAAATAGTAACTAATTATTTGTATACGATACAGTTAATTAGTACATTACATATATTCGATATGTACGAGAGTTAATTGTTAGAAATTGAGTTAAGAACTCAAATTCGATTAAACTTATTTTTCAATTATGCGATAATTGACTAATAAATTTATATCTTATTTTAATACGAGTAAATAAGATTTAACTTAGTAATTAATCGTTAAATTACTAAATTAGTTGAGGTTTTGAGATAGAGGTAATTAGTTAATTATATTTACAAAGAGTTGTAAAATAAATTAACTAAGCATTGTGGGACACATTATATATTGATATAATGGTAAAATATTACTTAAAATGTTAAGTACATATTATTCATTTATTTGTATCATATAATTGTTATATGATCAAATTAACACTTAATTATACAAGATAATTAACCATATGATCAATAAGTATTTGTGGGACAAATATCAAAAATCAAAATGGATCAAAATAAGGCTCACATGGCCGGTTGGTTTGTAGTTGTTGGTGATGATGGTTGTTCTTATTCACACTCACAAGCAACATATGCTTATGACATGAATAGTAAACATGAAATCATTTTATTCACTACAACACATTACCACTTTGCCTGACAATAAATTAAGAAGAAAAAATCACCATTTTGTGATGTTGATAACCGGCCCTCATGGCTATAAAAGGAGAACAATTGTTGTTCATTCCTTCACTAGTTCATTTCTTGTTTATTTCATACATCTCTCAAAACTAAACTTCTCTCTAAAACTCTCATATACTAATATTTACTAAGTATTACTAGTGTAGTAATATAGTCTAGTATTAGTAGTATTATATCTATCTTATTATCTAGTTAATAATAAAGGTAGATTATTTGGGTTAATCTTAGTGCAACTTAGAGGAGATCTTCTACTTTGGAGATTATTTGTGTTCACCATATTTGTAGCTCAAGAACAACAAGAAGGAGTTCTTGTTGTGCCCTTATATTTTCCATACCAATGTGAGGAAATTTCTTCTCTTATATAAATGCCTTTATATTTGCATGCATGTTACATAGATCATTTAAATACTAAATTAACAAGTAATTTAGCAACTAATTAGAGGAGTCTAATTAAGGTTTATGGACTTTCATGTGGTATCAGAGCTAGCTTGTAGAATGCATGTTCATTTTGGACATTTTTATTAAAGTTATAAGATAACTAATAAATCAATGATTTTGAGTTAAAGTACGATTATGACGAATTTTTTGGTTGAAGTATACTACGACCTCAAAATGGTTGTGGTCAAATTCGGGATTTTAGGGATTAATTTCTATTTATTTATGTTTTTGGCGTTTAAAACCGAAGTTAACATGCATTTTTAGGAGGTTAAAAGTTTAACTAAAAATAGTTGCAGTTTATCTGGCCATGAAATTTAATATGATCGCACATGCATGTCTGACATATTTATGTACAATTTAGGGACTTTTATTAGTATTGCATGTTATTGTTTTGATACGATAAAAGTCGATAATATGAGATTATAATGTTCATAAAATTGAAACGTCCATTTCTGGTCTTGAAAATTTTTTGTACATTTTACATTCTGATTTTGATACTCTTGGTGAAATTTCATAATTTGTTTCACTGTTTTACTATATCTAATGATTTTATTTGATAAAACCATTATATACAAAGCTATTTGTTCATAAAATTAATTTAAATTTTTTGAGCAAATGTTTTTATTTTTTATAGTTCCTGGAAATTTTCCAGAATGTAAAATTTTTTTTTTTTCAAAGTTTATGATGTTTATATTTTATTTTGGTTTTATTTCATAATTGTTATGATTAAACCGTAATATTTAGCAAATGAAATCATATCGATCTAATTAATGACCAAAAAAATTAGTAGTGACTAATTTTGAGTTCTAAATTAGTTTAGTTAATTAGTTTAAATTTAAATGAGATTTAAATGTTGATGTTGATTTTTAATGGTTAAAAATCAATAAATCCCGGAAAAATCGAGCTACAATGAGCATGAATGAATTTAGGACGATTTTGGCATGAATTTTGCAGCAATTTATTTAATTTATGGTTCAATGAATGAATGTCATTTATTTAATAATTTATGCAAAGTTTGTACCTAGTATGGCCTAGTGATTTTTAATCGTTCTTACCCGTAATGTAAGGGAATAATGGTTTGGTTGTAATTTTATTGCGATCTCGTATCGCCGGTTTGTATAATTTAATAATTTTATTTTATAGAATAAATGTATAATAGGAATTTGTATATTTGTATATTTGTAATTATTTTTATGAAGACCGGTGACTCCCTTAAGACGGTGCCATTTTGGAAGGTGTTCCAAGTGAAGAGGCAAGGGACCAAGGAGTTGGTTTCCGAATTTTTAACTATCTAGTTAAGTTTGATTAGCTAGGTGGCCATATAGGATGGGATTTTATTGTTGCTTGATTGCTTGCTTTATTTCCGCCATCAGATCGTCACCACATG
>JAIUZE010034416.1:0-10898 GCA_022085475.1 Heliosperma pusillum | reverse complement strand
TCGCTCCAAGACTATCGTCCGAATCATAGACGCCGAGTACCCCAAATTCGGTAGATCAATTCACTAAAGAGGCGGAAAAGAGCTCAAGCCTCATAACAAGCGGTACGCTACATGCAAATAACACCACCTCGCAAGTACACAACATTTGACGGCCGGGTCGATCAACGCAATGCGTTCAACTCCCAACAACGTCGTCGTATGCCCACTAACACATGCATTTAAGCAGTAGGATACCTCCCCGTTCCGGCATTCCAGCCTTACGAATGTGGAGGTAGCCAAGGGAATGAGAGTACAAAGCACATACCAAAATAGTGCTCAAACCGTAACATTTGTAAAAACGACTCAAAGTAGGACATACCACAAACCGTCACATAACATGTGAATAGGGAATCATATAAGTTTAAATACGATAAACATGAGTCAAAACATGATACATAAGCATTAGAACAAGTTTGTGAAGCATAACAAATAAAAACATAGATCACCCCTCCAAAACAACAAGTTTGGGAACTAACTAAAATAAGGGTTCACTTCAAACGGTCTTAACTAGAGTTCTAGACATGCAAATACAGAAATTCTAAATCGAGGTGATAGCTTATCCTCTTACGGTTCCAACGAATGGTCACAATCCTAAAACAAGCAAGTAACGAAGGAGATATGATCATTTTACGAAAAGGGGTCAATGCAGTGAAACTGCACGAGTCCACCCGAGAACAACAACACCATTTCTATCATTTCCAATTTTCATAATTTACTTCTATCAACTAACAACAATCAATATTCATCATCAAAAATCATCAAATAACAACAATCATCATCCAGAACATAATTCCTAAGCTTACAAAGCATATTCTAAATACGAATTCTAACATATAAGCATGTAAAACACGTAAATGATATCGAGTAACCCTTCACCGTTACCTTTACGCGTCTTTAATCGATTCTAAACCTTCCTAGTCTACACCTACATACAATTAGATAATAAAAGATGAATATCATTCACCTTGAGAAAGACGGATAATTTAAAAAGCGAGAAATACGGTAATTTTATTACCAATACGGATAGAGGAAGCTAAGAGGGGAAGAATAAGACGAATTTACGCGAATTTGAGCGAGAAAAGAAGGAGTAGTGACGATTTGAAGACGGATCAAAAATGGAGGCAAGGTTTTCTTTGGTTTCTTTGAGAAGAAGGAAGGAAATGAATTGTGAGGAAATGAATTAGGTTTAGGGTTTGAGGGAGTATAAGTAAAGGGTCAGTCGGAAAAGTCAACGAAAGTCAAAGGCGGCTCAAAAGTCAAGAAAAGTCAAAGACGACTTAAAAGTCAAGAAAAGTCAAAGACGACTTAAAAGTCAAGGAAAGTCAAAGACGACTTAAAAGTCAAGAAAAGTCAAACTCGCCTTAAGACGGGATTCTCATGGAATCTCGCGGAAATTCCAAATATGAACTCGGAAATTCTAAATTCGACTCGGAACATAAAATTCTATATTAAAACTTAAATTTGCTGAAAATTATCCGTAAAATATTTTCACTAGAAAAATAGGGTACATTTCCAGGTGTTACATGCAAGACCGATGACTCAATTGTTGAAGAAAGAGACCAAATTCGTTTGGAATGAAACTTGTGAATCCCCTTTTCAAGAATTGAAGAAAAGGTTGACTACCGCTCTGGTGTTAACTTTACCTGAAGATGGTGTAGACTTATGATGTTTATTGTGATGCTTTCAAGTTGGGATTGGGTTGTGTACTTATGTAAAATAGGAAAGTGGTTGCCTATGTCTCGAGATAGTTCAGAGTTCATGAAGTGAACTACCCTACTCATGATCTGGAATTAGCCGCCGTTGTCCATGCGTTGAAGGTGTGGAGGCACTATCTTATTGGTGTTCATTGTCGCATTTATACCGATCACAAGAGTTTGAAATACATATTTACTCAAAAGGAGTTGAATATGAGGAAAAGAATATGGTTGGAATTGGTGAATGACTATGATTTTGAATTGCTATACCATGAAGGGAAGGCCAATGATGTTGCCGATGCACTTAGTAGAAAATCTTCTCATACCCGCATAACATTCAAGGTATGAAAAGATTTCCTACTAAGAGCATCGGCAACAACATTGGCCTTCCCTTCATGGTATAGCAATTCAAAATCATAGTCATTCACCAATTTAAACCATCTTCTTTGCCTCATATTCAAATCCTTTTGAGTAAATATGTACTTAAAATTATTGTGATCGGTATTAGAGCTGAGCAAAAAATCCGATTATCCGAACCGATCCGATATCCGATTCGAATCCGATCCGAAACATTGGATATCCGATCCGAAAATGGGTTTCGGATCGGATATCCGATCTGAAATTTTCGGATATCGGATCGGATACGGATATCAGTTATGAAAATTTCGGATATCCGTATTGATCGGATTGTCGCGTACCCTAATCAAAGATAAATAACCCAGACTAGGCTAACAACAAATTAATGTAATTAGGGAAGTAAGGGGTCGATCTCGGGGAGACGGGAGATACTTGTGAAAAGATATGATTAGAATTTTAACTTGTATGATTGTCACAATGGTTATTACTAATGCTAGAAAACTAAAACAATAATTAATGACTCAATATAAAAAAAGATCTAGGGAAGTAGGTTCACACATGTAGATTAACATATTGATGAAATTGAATTTAGGATATGCAAATAATTCATTGTGAGTTCGTAAGAATGATGTGTTCATTACAATCATAGATCAGATGGTCTAGCAGGCTTTTAGGCGATTTACTAGGTCTTAATCTACCATGTCATGCTTTGTCTATTCAATTCCCGTATCTCTACCTTGGGAAAGAATTCCATACTAGTCAATGATTTTGGCCAAAAATCGTCAACTATCATTACAATCCAAACATGCATAGACACAACGTTTTAAAGGCACAATTTCTTTTATCCATTTATCATCTTTTAATCAATCTAACATGGCTATCCTACACCCTAGAAAAACGACTACTTATGCATGATTAACAATGAAAGGGAAACTAAGATTATAAAACTAAGAATGGTAAACATGATAAAGGAAATACTAAAAGAAAATGAAACTATAATGTAAAAGCAAGAACAAGGATTACCGAAAAGGATGAGCAAAGATTGAAATGGAACAAGAACTTGAATAGGAAATACAAACCCGAAAACTTGAGTTCCAATTACAAGTAGAACCATACAAACTTAGAACTAAACTAAACTAAACTAGAGAAAACTAAAACTAAACTAAACTAATAAAGATGAGAGAAAGAAGAAAAACTAAACTAAAGAAAGAAGAGAAGTGTTTTTGTGTACATCTTAGTTGTGTGGAGGCTAGGCTATTTATAGGGTTGAGAGGCTGCCAAAATGCGTCCGGATTCATGCCCATTAAACAAGCCATTAAGCCTTGCATTAAAGAGAGGGATATGACGTGAAGATGCATACGTCAGCAGACTTCCTCGATCGGGGAAGTGGTAATCCGATCGGGGATGTTGCACTCTTGGTCAATTGACTATCGTTTGATCTTCCCTTGGTACGTGACTTTATCTACCTTGACTCCATTGACTTTAGATTTGAACGGGGGCGTAACTAACACCTCTTGGGCCTCATTTCCTCCCCTATTTGAGCCTGATCATGTCCCCAAGGGTTAAGGGTCGGAGCATGAAGTTTGAGATGACTTTCGTCGACGAATAGCAAAACCGTCGCAACTTGTGCATATGAGCTTGGAATGACTTGAAACTTGTTCCCTTTGACTCGGAACCTCTAGATGTTTATAGCATGCCATCTTAACCTCGCGTAATCGTCCTTCTTAGCTTCTCCTTGCTCATATTTCCTTCAATTGACGAGATTTGAAGTAGAAACGACTAAATTCCTACAAATGACATTAAAGCACGAGAAATACTGCAAAGGAGAGATTAGCTCACAAAATCACTTCTTAAAGTGGATAAACCATATCAAATCGAGCTAAAATGAGGGGATAAAATCATACAAATATTCACTTATCAAACTCCCCCAAGTTAAACCCTTGCTTGTCCTCAAGCAAGCATACAATAACAAACATGACAAGGACAAGGGCGACGAGCAACAATCAATCCAACCAAATGCAAATCCCATCAAGTAGCTTATAGAGCACAATGAAATACATCCCGAAACAACGTGGGCATAGGGAAAATGTAAAACATGGTCGAGATTTACATAACGGCGCAGCATAAGGAACATCAAATAGACTTTTTCGGCTCTTGCATGATGTTTTGACAATGGACTCTCACGGTGCACTCAACACTCAAATTTTTATATAAATCAAGGAAATATTATTTTATATTTGAGTGGCACTCTCCTATCTACGACTCATGAGAATGCGCCCGCAATCTAATATGGTAAACAATTCAAAACATAAGTCAAAGATCACAATGCACATAGAAAAGAAGCCGAAAAATAAGAAGAAGGCTTTGGGAAATGGGTGAAAGGTGGACAAATAGTTATGGTCAATGTGAAGGTTAGAATGAGCTAGCAACTGACCAATGATAAATGAATACTCAATCCAAACTTTCGGTTAATTCCCAAAAGACAAATAACGAAGCCAGAAGCAACAATTTGGCTTATTACACTCGAAACACAAGGGTAAACTCCTTCTATTGATTTGACATTTTGAGGAGATACTCACAACTTCTTCTCTTATTATTTTTTTCTTTTCTTTTTCAATTTTCCGATTTTTTCATTTTTTCTATTTCTTTCTTTTCTTTTCTTTTCTTTTGAACATCACTTCTTGAATATTTTTCGTTCTCCAAATTCACTTTGTCATTAAGGAACAAAATCTTCTCAAAAGAGCACCCATACACCATAGTCTAGCTACTAGCTCTAAAGGTAGGCAGTTTTTGTATGTAGCTATTATTTTGTGAAACATTTGTATGAAGGGGCTAATTTTGAGGGGTAATTCAAAGTGAAAAAGGCTTCAAATCTTAGTGAATTATGAATGCAATGCTTATAGAAATGAAATGAGAACCATACTTATGCGTTTTTGATGTGACGCAAATCATAAGGAGAAACTTCACACACCTAATTGGGATCGGGTATAGATGTACTGATCACTGGAGGCTCTACCTTACCGTATATGTAGTTTGCCAAAGTCAAGATCAAGCCTAACAAGTCTAAAATCAATCCCTCACCCACTGTGTACAAGACATCCCCATGTATGCAAAATCCCGTCAAAAGCGTGAAACATTGGCTAAAAAGCTACAATAAGGGAAATGCATTGAGGAATGACATTATGCACAACACAATTGGGTGGACAAAACACACAACTTTTATTAAAAAAATTTATAATTTTATAATTTTTTGATTTTTCAAATTTTTCAAATTCAATAAACAACTAGACTAAATAAACAACGACACACACTAAATCCTTCCCCCAAGCTAGAATAACACATTGTCCTCAATGTGCGAAACTGGTTTAAGCGCAGAAAACACTAAGAAGGACAACATAACCAACAAAGGAATGGGGGACGACTCAACAAAATGGTAAAGAAAGAAAAGAAAACATACAACCGTGCAGAAGCTCCCCCAAGCTAGCTTGAAAACAGGGGCAAAGTACAACCCAAGCACCAAAGTACCTGTGATGAACAAGCTACTACAACACTAGATAAAATTATTGTCTTATTGTCAAAGCTATTAGAACCAAATAAATTATTTAAAAATTAACATTATTAAATTGTCCAACAAAAATAATTTATTTCATAACAAAAATATAATAAAACACGGGTTGCCTCCCGCGAAGCTTTATTTGAATATCTTGCTAGACTCTTTATTAATAAAAATCATTCTTTGTGCCTTAAAAGGTATGTCAATGCCCTTAGAAGTCGATCATATACCTGCGCATGAGCTATACAAAAACATATGTAAGCAATTGACAAGATATAGGCATGAAATATTGAAGGTAAGAATTGATATATCTTATCATTGTGCAAATGACAAACTTCATAGATGACCACTGAACTGCTCCACTCGTCAGTGAGAGATGGAGTGAAATGTTTAAGATCATGGAACAAACAATTAGTTCCCAAAATATCATTAGTGGTCTCTAATTGGGGGTAGGGTGAATCAAAAGGAGTTGAAATCAAAAATGGGTGGTTGATCCCACTTAATTTCAAGGCTAGGTTCACAAAACCCAATATCATTTTCAAATAAATCCGGAATATCCTTAGCGAAGGTATTTTCAAAGAAATCTGATGACTCGATCGACGACTCTCCATTGGAGTCACAAATGGGCTTAACAACATCCTTGTCTAAAGTCTCGACTACCATATGGTCAATATCAATAATGGGGGTCTCAAAATTGTCAAATGGAACGACACTAGAGTGACTTCCAATAGAAAAGGTTGGACCATCATCATCGTCATCTATTAATTCATATGATTGGGGAGAATTAGACTTATATGGGGGGCTGAAAAAGCATAGGAGAAAATAGACTCACATGGTGAAAAAGCATAAGGAAAACTGATTGGCATACATTTTTTAAACGTGGGTTCTTCCTTTTGCCCTTTGAGTATTTGAAATTGAGCCCTGATTTCATTGATTTGCTCTTGGATTCCCAACCGCCGGTGCGTTTCATCCCATGATTGGGATGCCATAAAGTCCAAGAAAATCCAAAGTTTCTTTCCTCTCTTCTGATAAAAACTCCCACCACTCAATTGCATAGCCAGGCTATGACACTCAATGAGCATTCCATGAAGCACGATATCTCTCATATAGGTCTCATCAAGGGTATACCCAAGAGAGATAATATGGTTAGAATAGCTATAAAATCGGTCGAGGTATTCATGGAAAGGCTCATTCTCGCATTGTGGTGGTTGGAAATAGATAGTCATTGAGAGAAAATAAAGTAATCCCTTTGAAAGAAAATATTCCTATTACCTGAAAAGAGTCACTATACTACAAGGAAAAGGTGAGAAAAATCTCAAGGAACAAGTGTTCCTCGACACAAAAGAAAAGAAGAAAAAAGAAAAAGACAAGGTGAAACTCTACTAATCACAAATAAACAAAACCGTGCTCCCCGGCAACGGCGCCAAAATTTGATCGGGTTGTCGCGTACCCTAATCAAAGATAAATAACCCTTGGCTAGGCTAACAACAAATAAATGCAGTTAGGGAAGTAAGGGGTCGATCTCGGGGAGACGGGAGATACTTGTGAAAAGATATGATTAGAATTTTAACTTGTATGATTGTCACAATGGTTATTACTAATGCTAGAAAACAAAAATAATAATTAATGACTCAATATAGAAAAGGTTCTAGGGAAGTAGGTTCACACATGTAGATTAACATATTGATGAAATTGGATTTAGGATATGCAAATAATTCATTGTGAGTTCGTAAGAATGATGTGTTCATTACAATCATAGATCAGATGGTCTAGCAGGCTTTTAGGCGATTTACTAGGTCTTAATCTACCATGTCATGCTTTGTCTATTCAATCCACGTATCTCTACCTTGGAAAAGAATTCCATTCTAGTCAATGATTATGGCCAAAAATTGTCAACTATCATTACAATCCAAACATGCATAGACACAACGTTTTAAAGGCACAATTTCTTTATCCAATTATCGTCTTTTAATCAATCTAACATGGCTACCCTACACCCTAGAAAGGTGACTACTTATGCATGATTAACAATGAAAGGGAAACTAAGATTATAAAACTAAGAATGGTAAACATGATAAAGGAAATACTAAAAGAAAATGAAACTATAATGTAAAAGCAAGAACAAGGATTACCGAAAAGGATGAGCAAAGATTGAAATGAAACAAGAACTTGAATAGGAAATACAAACCCGAAAACTTGAGTTCCAATTACAAGTAGAACCATACAAACTTAGAACTAAACTAAACTAAACTAGAGAAAACTAAAACTAAACTAAACTAAGAAAGATGAGAGAAAGAAGAAAAACTAAACTAAAGAGAGAAGAGAAGTGTTTTTGTACATCTTAGTTGTGTGGAGGCTAGGCTATTTATAGGGTTGAGAGGCTGCCAAAATGCGTCCGGATTCATGCCCATTAAACAAGCCATTAAGCCTTGCATTAAAGAGAGGGAGATGACGTGAAGATGCATACGTCATCAGACTTCCCCGATCGGGGAAGTGGTAATCCGATCGGGGATGTTGCACTCTTGGTCAATTGACTATCGTTTGATCTTCCCTTGGTACGTGACTTTATCTACCTTGACTCCATTGACTTTAGATTCGAACGGGGACGTAACTAACACCTCTTGGGCCTCATTTCCTCCCCTATTTGGTCTTGATCATGTCCCCAAGGGTTAAGGGTCGGAGCATGAAGTTTGAGATGACTTTCGTCGACGAATAGCAAAATCGTCGCAACTTGTGCATATAAGCTCGGAATGACTTGAAACTTGTTCCCTTTGACTCGAAACCTCTAGATGTTTATAGCATGCCATCTTAACCTCGCGTAATCGTCCTTCTTAGCTTCTCCTTGCTCATATTTCCTTCAAAGGACGAGATTTGAAGTAGAAACGACTAAATTCCTACAAATGACATTAAAGCACGAGAAATACTGCAAAGGAGAGATTAGCTCACAAAATCACTTCTTAAAGTGGATAAACCATATCAAATCGAGCTAAAATGAGGGGATAAAATCATACAAATATTCACTTATCACGTATCCGAACCGAAAGTTAAAAAAACCGTGAAAATTTGGTACTATGGATGGATGTGAGTATTTGTTATGACTTTAAGAAAGCCCACTTAATCAACCCACTACAAACACCTAAGAAAGCCCACTCACCCAACCCTATACAAAACCCTACAAACTTCACTCCCTTTCCTTCGTTCTCCTTATGCCTCCCTCATTTCCTTTCCTCCATTTGTATAATCAGATCAACCCATTTCCTATTTCCTTCCTACTGCTGCTGGCAACGACAAATTTCCTTCCTTCACAACGACAAATCAACCCACTGCTGGCAACGACAAAACAACAAACACAAAACCTATTTCCTTCCTTCACAAAAACTCAAGGAATAACGACAACCACAATGGCCTCGACATACAACTTTGTGGTTATACAATCATGGGTTATTTGGGATTAACTTGAAATTTCTGGAAAAATTGGGTTCTTTTTGGTTGAAGCTTTTGATTTAATATAGCGTGCTTCCATTTCTTGGTGAAAGTTCATCTCTTTTTTGTGTCTTTTGATCTTCGATTGTTTGATTTGTTTAAAATTGTAAAGTCTGTTTTGTCATCAATTGTATATAGAAATACATAGATTGTAAAGCATGCTTCCATAGATTGGTTACATTGAATTTTTAGTTCCGGTTATTTGGATCAGATATCGGATTTTCGGATATCCGATCCATTTTTTTCGGATACTACATTTCGGATATCCGATAACTTTGGATCGGATATCGAATACTAAAATTTTTGATTTTCGGATCGGATATCCGATCCGAAATTCGGATTCGGATCGGATATCCGATCCATGCTCTGCCCTAATCGGTATAAATGAGACAATGAACACCAATAAGATAGTGCCTCCACACCTTCAACACATGGACAACGGCAGCTAATTCCAGATCATGAGTACGGTAGTTCACTTCATGAACTCTCAACTGTCTCGAGGCATAAGCAACCACTTTCTTATCATGCATAAGTACACAACCCAATCCCAACTTGGAAGCATCGCAATAGACATCAAAGTCTACACCATCTTCAGGTAAAGTCAACACCGGAGCGGTAGTCAACCTCTTCTACAATTCTTGAAAAGCGGCTTCACAAGCTTCATTCCAAACAAATTTGGTATCTTTCTTCAACAATTGAATCATCGGTCTTGCAAGCTTTGAGAAATCTTTGACAAATGAACGGTAGTAACCGACTAAACCAAGAAAATTCGAACTTCACTAACATCGGTTGGACTCTTCCAATCAACCACGACTTCAATTTTAGAAGGGTCTACCGTCACACCTTCTTTGGAAATTACATGTCCAAGAAAGGACACTTTAGGTAACCAAAATTCACACTTGGAGAATTTGGCAAACAACCTTTGACGACGAAAGACACCCAAAATAGTCCTAAGATGATTAGCATGCTCTTTTTCGGTCTTGGAGAAAACAAGAATGTCATCGATGAAAACCACTACACACTTGTCGAGATACTCACTAAAGGTGCGGTTCATTTGATCCACGAAAATAGCGGGAACATTACACTACTACAAATTCATGCAATAACAACGCGCCATCAACAACGCATACTCACGAAAATAAAGAAAAACAGTTGTGGAATGGATAATTATTTTTCCGCGGAATTTTATTAAACCTAATAACAACGGTATTAGTTTTTCGAACATTGTTATTAGTTTTAACAACGGGGTGAACTAAAATAACCGTTGTAAATAAATGTACTAATAACAACAGTTTATTTTATATCCGTTGTTATTAATTTGGCGCGAAATAAGGAAAAGTAATAACAACGGGCATGAATAAACCCGTTGTTATAATGTGTTATTAATTTGGCGCAAATTTTGGCGAAAATAATAACAACGGATATGATTTTGTTGTACGTTGTTGTTAGTTGTAACAACGGGTATAACTTTTTTAACCGTTGTAAATAAGTAATTTAATAACAACGGTTTACTATGAATAATAACCGTTGTCAATATTTGTTAATAAAGATGAAAAATACACACAACACTAATAATAATGTACTGCAACACAAAAACACAAACACAAAGCGATTATACTGCATCACAAAACCACAAACACTAAGACATACTCCCTGATCGTCTCTTTGTCATCATCTCCGTCTGCTATTTCTTATTAATCAGGTATTCTAATAATTTTGCTTTATTGATTTCCTGAATTTCGTTTATTTGTGAATTAGTTGCCTTATACATT
>JAIUZE010034415.1:0-17521 GCA_022085475.1 Heliosperma pusillum | reverse complement strand
ATATTACTCAAAAGTAATGAAAATATCAAGGCTATTAGAGGACTTTTTGAGCCGTGTGGTATGGTGAAGAATCGGTCTGATTTCGAGCGTGTTGCGTAATTTTCGTTAATTGATCGATAAAGTGAAATAATATCTAGATATTATAATATTATAATCAAAAGTAATGAAATATCAAGCCCTATTAGAGGACTAAATGAGCCGTGTGGTATGGTGAGGAATCGGTCTGTTTTTGAGCGATTTGCGAAATCTTTGTTGACGGATCGATAAAGTAATTAAATATCTAGATATTTTGATTAGTTTAATCAAAATAAATAAAATATCTAATGGTGAGTGGAAAGCGATGACACGCGCGTGTGACTCATGCCAAAGTCGAGTTTCGATTTTGTTTCGCGCTTTACGATGAGTCGGGAATAGGTAAATGACGTTCGGTTAAAACCGTAAACGTTATTCTTTAAATTCCGAATAAATTCAAAATAATTATATTAAATTGTGATAAATCTTAATAAATCCAAATAAAAATAAATCAAAAATATTATTTTTTAAAATAAAATTTCGGTCTTCAAACTTATGAGGCGAGTCGGGAAAAAGTCAACGGAAGTCAAAGTTGACTGAAAAGTCGAGAACAGTCAAAAATGACTTAAAAGTCCAGAAAAGTTTATGACGACTTAAAAGTCGAGAAAAAGTCAATGACGACTTTAAAAGTCAAGGAAAAGTCAAAGACGACTTAAAAAGTCAAGAAAAGTCAAAGATGTCTAAAAACGGTCTTTTCATGAAATCTCTCAGAAATTCCAAATACGAACGCGGAATTTCAAAATAAGACTCCGAACAAAAATTCCTATTTTAAAAACTTAAGTTCTACTGAAAAGTGTTAGTAAATATTTTTACTAGAAAAATCGGGTACTTTTCGGGTTGTTACAATGAGACTAGTGTTTATATGAGTAATTTGAGACAAATGCGATAGCTTTGTTGAAGATTATTAACTGTTGAGACATTAGCAGATAATTCTACTCAAACTTATTACCCACTTGCTAAATACTTGACTAACCCATTGATCCCCCTAAGGTGAACCCTTTATCTTAGTTTTTCATAAATTGTTTTTACCCTTATCATTTTAGCAATTTGTTGCATTTAGTAATTCGTAGTTAATCTTCTCATTCAACTCTTGTTAGGCTAAAATAGGACGTGATCAAGCTTGTAGTTGACCCCTCCATCCTCGTGGATTCGACCCCTATATACTACTTATATTGGGATTATTTTTGATGTGTGAATTGACGACTAAATCACTCTTCATCAATCTCCATTTCACATATCTCAACATGTAACATATATTAATACACTAAATGCACATAACGCCTCGACACTTCCCATCGTGACCAAGTAAGAGCCACAAGAGAAAAGGTGCGAATTCGGGACGTCTCCCTAATCTTTGCGGTAGCTCCTTATGACTCCTACCCCGGTTCATTTTATTAGACACTCCTAGTTCATTAGGTTCATTGGTTTTAGGTTCCAAAGTCGACCGCTCTGATACACTTTGTAACACCCACATACACCAAGATACCTTACAAGGTCCCCTTAACACACGGGAGCGCTACCATCTCGGTTGCTCGAGGTAGTGAACATCATAACAAGCAATAAAGGAAGCAACACTTTATTAATAATTGTTTAAATACTAATACATGTCTCAAACGGATGGCATACCATCCGACCAACTCCAATCAATAACGAATGTTTAACAACTAAGACTCCAAGTGATGCGGAAGCTAGATGATGAGTCCATTTTATATATAGTTTAACTCCCTAGTTTAGCTCGGTTTATTTGATTATTAGACTTTGTTTAGTATATTTGTGAGCTAATTACGTGTTCTAGGTGTATTGCTTGTGTTTGTTACATTTTGTAGGAATCTAAGCATTTAGAGGCTTTTTCCTAACACAATAGCAAGCACCAAAGTCCAACAAGCTAATGGAAGCAAAATGGACCATGGAAGGTTAGAATGGAGAATGACAAGCCAAGCATAAAGATTTGTGAAATGGATTGAAATGCAAATGAGAAACCAAAAATAAAGCCCAATGCAAGGAGTCCACAAATCAACATAGGATGCTCCTTTGGATGCACAAGGAATCCCAAAACTATGCAATTAACCGGAGAATTAAGGTGCTTAAAGGCATAACTTAGGATTCCTAAAGCATTAAATAGAGCAATTAAGCAAATAGAGTCGGGTTACTGAAACCACGATCGGGGTTTCCATTCCCCGATCGGGGTTTGGTCTCTGTCAATATATGCGTTTCAAGTCCCTCTCCCTATATAAAGGAGAGAGACCTCGACACTTAGAGGCGTCCTTTTTCATATCTTTCTCATCATCTTGTACATCATTCTACACTCTAAAAACACTCTTTTACATAATGTCATTAGTCATTAGATTAGGTTTAGAATAGTTTAGTTTCCATTAGTTGTTACATTTAAGTATTTCAATTTATATTACAAGTTCATTTGCAAGTTAATTAGTTCCATTGTGTTCTTCAATTCCAAGTTTCATTTCCTTTGTTGAGGTAATTATATTTATTGTATTGTTTTGTTATTTCCTTTGTCATTTCCATTATTAGTTTGTTACCATGTTTACTTATCATTTGTCATTAGATTAGTTATCATTATGCAAGAGTAGTTAGTTTGTCTAGGGAATTAGGGAAACCATGCATAAATAATATTTGCAATTGTTGAAATGAGATGTTATGATATCAAATAGTTGTTTCTATCACATGCTTGCATTGTATTGTTAGTCTTTGATTATTGATCACAATCCTTGATTATATTCGTTAATTCTTTCTATAAGTCGAGAGGCACGGAATTGAATTAGACTAAGCATATGTTAATATATCGACCTAGCCAAAGCGAGAGTTCGTTAGGACCCGATCTATGGTAAACACTAATATCGAGAGGTGGGTGTCTTTAGCCTAAACAATTATCGTTATTATCAATTTCCTAGTTTGACTTGAGCATTTACAAAATTTGCATATGTGACCCGACCTCCCTAGACTCTTCCTTTATTATTATTGTTGTTTTAATCACCAAACCAAAAATCATTTGTGACCGACCTTGATAGAATTCATTCCATAACAACTTGCTAGAAACTCCCGTCTCCTTGTGTTCGACCCCTATTACTACATTCATTTGTATCTAGGGTATTTATCTTTGATTAGGTGTGCGATAGCCTATCACTAGACTCATAAGTGATCTGATGAAAAGTGATTTTGTCGTCAGTTCACACATCAAAAATAAACCCGATATAAGTAGTATATAGGGGTCGAATCCACGAGGATGGAGGGGTCAACTACAAGTTTGATCACGTCCTATTTTAGCCTAACAAGAGTTGAATGAGAAGATTAACTACGAACTACCAAATGCAAGAAATTGCTAAAATGATATGGTTAAAGACAATTTATGAAAAACTAAGGTAAAGGGTTCACCTTAGGGGGATCAATGGGTTAGTCAAGTAATTAGCAAGTGGGTAATAAGTTTGAGTAGAATTAATTGCTAATGTCTCAACAATTAATAATCTTCAACAAAGCTATCGCATTTGTCTCAAATTACTCATATAAACACTAGTCTAATCATCTCTACCACCGTCGCTTAAGAGATAATCAAACAATACTCAATAAAGTGTGTAACTTTCGTTTACACAATTCATCGAACACCTAGTGTGCATATGGGTAATACTCTAATTATCACCACGAGTCTACTCATTACTCAACCAATTCTCTCACATAATCCTCCCTTAGGCTCTCCCTAAATCCTAGAGGGAGACTACTCACTCATATTTAAGGAAAGCAAGAAACTGAACAATAAGAATAAGGAGATGAACATCATACTTTGGAAATGAATAATTCTAACAATCAAATGACAAATAATTAACTTGAAATGAAATAAATTGCATAAACAACTAAAAGGTGAAGAATTTATACCAACAATACTTGTATTAATGAAATAGGGGGAATGTCTTCACCCAAAATCTTCAATACAAACCCAAAACTATGATAGTTTTTCTAAGAGAGACTAGATCTAGTGACTTAAATTGAGAAACTAAGCTTAATTAAGGAATGCTTAAGAGAGTAATTAGAGAGTATTAAAGATTACAAATATTCTAGGGTTTTGTGCTAAGAGTTGATAAAAAAACTGCCTACAAAAATTAGGGAGAAGGTATATATAGGTATCTCAAAATTAAGAAAGAAAATAGAAGAGGAATGTAAAAATGCGGCCCTGTGTTCCTGGCCAGGTGCCCGGTCGCCGGCCTCTTGACCGGCCTGGAGCACATCATACTCTTCCTTTCCTTCCTCTCCAAAAAATATTCTAAGTATAGGAAGGGGAGTCCAGGCCAGGTGCCCGGCCGCTGGCCCTATGGCCGGCCTGGAATACGCCAAGTTCTTCAAGCTTTATTTCATTTTAGTCTGATGTTGCGCAGGCGGGGTGGTAGGCCGGCCGCCGGGTGCCCGGCCGGTGCTGCCTGGCCAATTTATTCTTCCTCTTTTTTCCTTTCTTTGTGGGGGTTGTTGTCTGAGCCGGGGGCGGCCACCGGTCAGGGGACCGGTATGCGCCACCTGAGGCCTTTTTGCTCCGATTTCTTCATTTCCGCCTTAATTCCTGCAAAATGAGATCGACATTCATAGCACGGGAAATCGGGAAGCAAAATGCAATTAAAGACACGCATATCCGTGTAAAGGGACCAAAATGGGGACGAAAATGAGAGGGAAAATGTAACTAATTAAATGCTTATCAAAATTCCCCACACTTAAGACTTACTCGTCCTCGAGTAAGTAAACAAGATTCGAGACCCATATGTACCCTTATTCAACACTACACTAACACTAATGCTACTACATAAACTACTAATAATATCCGATGGTAGACAATTAACGGGCCTCCTCCGTCCCTTCAACTCACAACGAGATACTCATGAGGTAGAGTACCTCCTTGCAAGGCAAGTGGGGGCTTGCTCAAAATCGCAATACATCCAAATGATAAGCACGTAAGACCATGACAAGAATGCATCTAACAAAAGAATAATCACACGCCTCATCCATGTGACGAAAATATCTATGAGGAAAACCGTCTAAATAAATGCACGATCCTTATAAGCCACTAGTATCATAAAGCATGGAAAAGTGTTTGCCGCTTAGCGGTGCAAGTCTAATGAGAATTTTGAGCTCCGTCTACTATTTGCTTGGTCAAAAGTGATAAAATGGAAGATGGAAATGACATCCCCGTGACGTTATTAAGCACAATAGCATATGGAATTCACGTCTCTCAACTAGATGAGACACAAGGGTCGTCCTGTCTCACTATGAAACTCTAAGGTAAATGATCCAATAAAGGTTAAAGAAAAAAGAGATTTGAGTCTTATTGCTTGGAAAATTTTCATTTCAGCATTTTGTTTTCTTTTTTCTTTTTCTCTCTTTTTAAGTTGCATTCTTGATTTACAATTATTGGCATGATAGCACACGGTTTCCGTCAAGGACACGCGGTCGGAACCAACAATAGGGGTATCTCCACCGTAGTGGCATCGAAAGGGACCCTAGATCTGGGTCCACTAGAATCCCTAGAAGTTCCGTTTTGCATTTCCTCGACGAAAACAAGAAAACATGTTGACTCAATATTTTTGGCTTGTTTGTTTTGTTTCCTTTTTGTGAGTAAAAGTGAAAGAATAATGAATCAAGGTTGGTTGCATAGTAAGACGGTCACCTAAGAATTCTTTCAACTAACAGAATATTCACATGAATTGAGGTTGTCGAGGTGGAATAAGCGCAAACTCATGACTCGGCTTTATTAGACGGGTCAAAACTCATTAGAAATGCACAACTTAGGGCGTTTAAAATTCCACGATTAAGATGAACACTTTATGAATGAAAAAGTAGCTAGAAGGGATTATGCACATTCAACAAGTTTTCCAAATAGACATTTATAAAACCATTTTTCTAAATGCAACTATATGCCATAATGCAATCTAACATATATACAACCTAAATGCACATGCTCTAACCGAGTATATGGCACACACGCTAATGTTATCTCCTAAAAGCACATAGGTGGAACACACGCCAATCACCAAAATCCACAACATTGTCATCGACACATCCCGTCCTCCTCAAACAACAAGTAAGAAGAAAAAGAGATAAAGGAGAAGAGAATAGGAAAGATCTCACCATAGCGTCCTCTTTTTCCCTTTTTCGTGCCTCTTATGATGTGGGGCGCACCTATGGATGGAGATAAGAGGAAACACACAATAATATATACAAAATAAACTATATACAAACTAATTTAAACAAAAGTTTTTGGAAAATTTTCAAATTTTTCGATTTTTAGGCATTTTTCGATTTTTTCAAATATTAACGATATATACAAAAGAAATGAAACCCTCCCACACTTAAGTCTTACTCGTCCTCGAGTAAGTGACTCAATAATGAAAAGGGGGCAAAAAGAAAAATAAAACATGTTTTTGGCGGGTTTTTTTTGGGAATTCACTCCCCACACTTAAGTATTTACATGGTGTGAGGGGTGAATTCAAAACAAATAACATTAACAGATTTTTACTATTTTGGAAAGTTTTCTATTTTTTTGTGTTTTTTGGAATAAAATGCAAATGCATGATTCTAGACTAAATGCTCAAAAGAAATACAATGCAAACTACACTGTATGGATGCAAGACTTAACATGTGACGATATTTTACAAAATTAAATTCTAATGCAAGCCTAAATGAATGCAACTAAATGGATAATTTATCTAGAATATATTACAAGTATCTAAATGCATACAAAAATAATATAAACATGATGAAGATTTGGATTTAAGGGATCATACTCATGGGTGTCCTTGGGGAGGATAATGTGGAGTGAGACGGGTTTTTAGTGAAGTTTAATGGGGATTGAGTGGAGTTTGTGGTAATTTTGGGAACGTTTTTGTGGAGTTAGAGGAAGGAAAGGAAAAGAAAAATAAAAGAAGAAGAATGAAGAAAGGAAGCGTCGGGTGGATTAAAATCCTTGCTGTGTACTGGGCCGGTCAAGGCACCAGCCGCCGGGTGCCCGGCCTGGAACACAAGACAAATAAATTTTGGTTTTCAGAAAATCTAATTCTGATGTGCTCTAGGCCGGGTAAGGCACCGGCCGCCGGGTGCCCGGCCAGGAGCACAAGTCAAAAAATTTTCACCTTTGAAACTTTCCTCTCTGATGTGCTCTAGGCCCACCTGCTCTTCAAATCTTCATTTTTCAAAGTGTTCCTTTTGGAGCACTCTTCCCTTCTTCTCCTCCCTTTCTTTTTCACTAGAAAATTTTCCAAAGTCACCAACAAGCTTGACTCAATCAACATTTCCCAACGACACGGTTTCAAACTAAACCCGACGACAATTGTTTCAATCCCACCAAAGACTTCTTCAAAGGACCATGATACCCGAGTATGCAATCCTAAATCCTTACAACAACTCCTAAAATGCAAGTTATATACAAAAATTGGTGGTTATTGAGGAACTCCACCAAACCTATCAAAGTAAAAGAGTTTACAAACAAGACTCTTCCTCGGGAAGAGGATCCCTAAGAAAGAGTATTTCAACTATGCCTTTAGCATCTAGCTCCTCTGGAACGAGCCCGCTCACAATAAAATTTGCCAAGTCCACAAACCATGGTGATTTTCCATTAATCTGTTGGAGCTAGTGTCCTCCACAGTTAGTGTGATAACAGCTAAGGTTCACAGGGTATACTTTGTATTATAATCAGTTGATTAACGTTTATCGATAACGGTTGGCTTGCTAGATAAGTTTGACGTTATTGTCATACAGATGGCGGTGATAAACTGATCCCTAAAAGTCACACCTAAAGGATGTGTTTGAGAGATGTGATTATTTGAGAAAATAATCATATTGATGCCTTATTAAATGACTAAAAGGTTAGTCGATGTATTTGACTAAAAGGTTAGTCAATGTGATGATGATACGATTATTTAATAACGATTAAATAATGTTAGCTGGTAATTGAATATAAAATGTTATATTTAATCAATGTATATAATGTTGGTCTAAACTAAATGTAAACTGTTATATTTAAGTTGGCGGATATGTATTACACGATATTATTATAGTGTATTGGTCCGGCATTACTCGGTTTATGTGACGGTCCATTACTAGTAATAATTAGAATACATATTACATTATGTACATATTAAAATGAGATGCTAACTACCTAATAGAGGTTGAGATAAATAAGGAAACTAGGGTTTTTATTTTTCTAGGCTTTCCTCTTGAATTTCACGGCTCTAGTGAGATTAAAAGGAGAAAAAATAAAACCCTAATTACTCTAACATCTCACGGCTCAAATAGGGTAAAAAGAAGTTTTTCTACTAACCCTAATTTGACTCTAATCTCACGGCACACACAAAGAAAAAGAGGAGAAAAATTCTGATTTTGACTCTCTTATTCATCTTGATATTCATCATCATTATGCACACAAAATTAAAAGTAATTTTTGGGTATTCGTTCTAGCACGACGAAGGCATTTCTTGAACCATCTTGGGTGTAATGATTAGGAGAATACCTACTTTGGTATTTGTTCTTAGGCCTTTTACTAGGACCGAAGGTTATTTCTTAATCTCTTGTTTTATATTATGCAATTTCATTTATGACTAGAAATTCATATAGTTATAATTTCATTATAATCCGAAATTTTTAAAGGGAAGTATACCGATATTTCCCACAAGTGGTATCAGAGCAATTGGCTATGAAATTATTTTATATGTTTTCATATTTGATGAAATATAAGATTAGAAATTTTTGTTTTGTTTTTTTTTTGTTTTTGTTTCGGCTGAAAGAAGAAAAAAAAAATTAGGGTTTGTTTTTTTTTGGTACTGTTCACGGCCAAAAAAAAAAAAAATTTTTGTATTGTTCACGGCACTGTTTAGCCGTGAGGAAATTTTTTTTCTTTTGCCTTGTTTTTTCCTTTTTGATTCATATATGTTGTTGTTTTAATATGTTAAGATAATAATATAATGAATTTGTTGATATTTTGATTTAATGAGGATTAAATTGAAATGTAAAAGTAATTTGTTTTGGATGTTAAAGAACATTCATTGTGCTAAATTTTTCGATATGAATATACAAAATAATTATGATTAGTTGAGTAATTTGATAATCGATTAATCATGATTTAGATATTCATTTAACAGGTTAATTTGAATCATCTTGTTTGTATCAATGTTTAATAATGATTAGATGTTGAATGTTTGTACCGATCTAGTTTTATTAGCATGATCAAATTAAAAGGATTAATTTGTGTTTGTTTTTTTCAAAACCGAGAAAAAAAAAATAAAAAAAATTTGTACCTGCTACTGTTCACGGGTACTGTTACCCTATTATTGTTGTATGTTGATAATGTATGTTGATTATAAAAAAAATAAAAGATAATGTATGTTGATTATTGTTGTGAAAAAGTTCACAATGATAGATACCCTATTATTTTTAAAAAGGTTTAAAATAATGTTGAATTTAATTTATGTTATACCCGATAATATGAATTAAATTGGATTATGGTTGATTAAAATTGTTGTGTACAATTAAGGAATTGTCACATAATTTTGATCATTTTAAAGGTGGTTTGGATAAATTAATCATCATAATTAATGAATTATGTTTTGAATGTTTAATTTATTTTGTTGATGCATTTTTATTTTGTTGAATGAATGAATGGATGAATGAATGGATTATTTTAGTATTTTTACAAGAGGTTGTAATTTGTATTGCTTAGTGTGGCCTTAGTAGATTGTGTTATCGTAATGATGGTAACATGGTCTTGGATGTATTTTGAGATCTCGAATCTCCCCTTTGTAATCTTTAATTATGATTTTTAAATTAGAATGTAAATAGGTTTATATTTTGTAATTTTAAAATTGTATGTTTGAGAAGACCAAAGATGGAGATCGGATGGCTCACTCCCGCTAAATGGACCAAGATGGAATATGAAGTCAAGCTTCTAGGGTCCATAAGGATGGATTCCAAAGTGTATTTTTGTTCTATTTTGATAGGATAGGCCACACTAGGACTTTGTACTTTGTTTTTCATTTTTCCGTTCTTATTGTTTTTCTTTTGCATGATAGTTATTGCATCATATTTCGCCTAAACCAAACCACCTACTACTTCTTAATTGCATGAAAATTGACTCATATAGATTGTATGTTAATTATCATGGACATCCAGATGTCACTCCAAATTCTAAAAGCTACCATCTTAAATTATTCATTCTCTAAATGCTAGATCATTCGTTCACTTAAATGAATAAAATTAAAGCTGATGAACTAAAGATAGAATTTACAGAAATTTATCGACCAGGAATTCTAAAAGTAGAATTAGCCAAGAAGTTGGCTTATCAATTTACATAAATTGAGTCTTGGGATCATTTATATAATACTTGAGGGAGGTCAATTGTATAAATGCAAGAGTCTTCGCATTAATCGGTTTTGCATTAGACTTAATTTAAACGATGAAAATGCTTATTATGTTTTATCTCCTTTCTCGCAGTGTAGCATTCATTTATATCGATAAAACTGTTATAACAAATGGCTGGACATGCTGATGCCCGTATGCCAAGTGCCACGCTCGCACGCGAATCCTGGCTTAAGATGTTCATGGACAATATGAATCAGTACACGCGACTGAAGAATAACGGGTCCAGCTTTGCGGACTGGGAGGCTTCATTACTGAATGCTGCCATAGCTGACGGTAAGCTTTAGTACTTGACTGAGCCACTACCGCCTAATCCAGGCCCCAATGCAGGAGCAAATGAATCACTTTCTTATAGTGATTTCGTAATGGAGGCGGGTGCGATAAAGAACGTACTCATCTTTTCAATGGAATCCAATTTGCAAAGACGATTCATTGCCCAAGGTGCAAAAAAGATTTTCACCACGCTCACTAACGAGTTCTCAAAAGCACCGCAGATCGTTATGTATGAGCTTACCACTCGCTTCTTTGAAGCGAAACTCCAGAAGGGCCAACCGGTTAGCCCACACATTCTCGATATGATCGAGAATCTCGAAAAACTGGAGGCACTTGATTGCAAAATCAAAGAGAGCGTGGTCATTGACCGCATGCTTCATTCACTTCATGATGGTTTTGCCCAATTCAGGGCAAATTACTATATGAATGATTTGAAGAGAAATCCTCATCAGCTACACTCACTTCTCATACAGACTGAGAAGGATCTGAAATTGAGTGGGAGCCTGAAGCAGGACGTTCTCATGATTGCAAACAAGGGTAAGGGTAAGGGCAAGGCTCAGGCCGACCTAGCTGTAGGGAAGCCGAAGTTCAAGAAGCCAGGAAAGGGCAAGAGTGGGCCTGGTGAGACTAGCAGTAGCTCACAAGGCAAGACAAAGAGCAAAGAAAACATGGAGTGCCACCATTGCCACAAGACTAGGCATTGGAGGCGGAACTGTCCCGTGTATGCTGAAGACGTAAAAGCAGGCCGCGTCACTCCTGTTGGTATGTCTTCTTTTATTCATATGATTGAGATTAACCATGCAAGTTTCGGAACTTGTGTACTTCATACTGGTTGTGGTTCTCATCTGTGTAATCATTTGCAGGGCCTAAGAAACATCAAAACTCTCGAAAAGGGTGATGTGGACCTGCGAGTGGGGAATGGAGCAAGAGTAGCTGTCGTTTCAGTGGGAATATATGTAATCCAACTCCCAAGTGGATTTGAGTTATTTTTAAATAACTGTTACTATGTACCCAGTTTATCTAAAAACATTATTTCTGTTTCCGTTCTCGATAAAAACGGTTTTTCATTTGTAATAAAGGATAATAGCTGTATTTTCTTCTTTAACGAAATGATTTATGGTAAACCAGTTTCCATGAATGGGATTTATGTTTGAGATCAAACCACAGATATATTGCATGTGAGTAATAAAAAGGTAAAGGTTGGTGACAAAGGTCAAAACTATTTATGGCATTGCCGTATGGGACACATAAATGAAAAACGCGTGAAGAAGCTCATTGACAATGGGACTATCTCCCCATTTGACTATGCATCATTTGGCACGTGTGAATCATATCTCATAGGCAAAATGACTCGAATTTCCTTCAAAGGTGTTGGAATGCGCGCTGCTGAATTATTAGGACTCATACATACTGATGTGTGTGGACCTATGTCAATCAACGCTAGAGATGGCTATAGATATTTTATCACTTTCACGGACGATTTGAGTAGATATGGATATGTCTACTTAATGAAGCACAAAAGTGAGTCCTTTGATAAGTTCAAGGAATACCAGAATAAGGTTGAAAATCAGCTGGGTAGAAATATTAAAGCAATACGTTCAGATCGTGGTGGCGAATATCTTTCGAATGAGTTTGAACAACACCTTAAAAACTGTGGTGTAGTACTACAGTTAACTCCACCTGGAACACCTCAATTAAATGGTGTGTCCGAACGGAGAAATCGAACATTACTTGATATGGTTCGATCCATGATGAGTCACACGGTTGTGCCTGATTCATTGTGGGGCTATGCTCTTTTGTCAGCTGCTCTTATACTTAACCGAATTCCGTCTAAAGCTGTTGACAAGACTCCATTTGAAATGTGGAAGGGAACAGTCCCTACCTTGTCCTCTATTCGGGTTTGGGGTTGCGAGGTTTATGTCAAGTGGAGACACGAGGATAAGCTCGGCCCGCGATCGGTCAAGACATACTTTATTGGTTATCCAAAAGGAATGTTTGGTCATTACTTTTATTCGCCTATCGAACAACGTGTTTTTGTTGCGGCTAGTGCGAAGTTTCTAGAGAAAGAATTTCTCGAGAACGAGACGAGTGATAGAACCTTCGATCTGTCGAAGATTCAAGAACCAACAACCGAGCAACCGATGGAGGAAGATGTTCCTTCATCTTCTACTGCGGTTAATATTCCTGAGGAACCTAGAAGGTCGGGTAGAGTCTCCATACCTCCAGACAGATACATTGGTATGGTCGAGGAGAACGATAGAGACGATGTTTTGCTCCTAGAGAGTAACGAACCCGCTACCTATAAAGGAGCCATGACCTGTTCCGACTCAAAGCTATGGCTTGAGGCCATGCAATCCGAGATGGACTCTATGTATGAGAATGACGTATGGGATCTGGTTGATTTGCCTGATAAGGTTCGGCCTCTTCAGTGCAAATGGCTTTACAAGATAAAGCATTCCGTAGGGGGACAACCAGACACCTATAAGGCACGACTAGTGACAAAAGGTTTCACTCAAGTGCACGGGTTGCATTATGATGAAATTTTTGCACCCGTAGTCATGCTGCGTTCCATTCTGATAATCTTAGCGATTGCCGCTTTTCATGACTATGAAATTTGGCATATGGACGTGAAAACCGCCTTCTTAAACGGTTATTTGGAGGAGGAGTTATACATGGTACAACCCGAAGGTTTCGTTGACCCTCAGAATCCTAAGAAAGTGTGCAAGCTTAAGCGTTCCATTTATGGACTAAAGCAAGCTTCTCGGAGTTGGAATCATCGTTTCGACCAAGTCATAAAAGAGAATGGTTTCACTCGATCGGTTGAGGAACCATGCTTATATGTCAAGTTGAGTGGGAGTAAAATCGTTTTCTTGATATTGTATGTCGATGACATACTCTTGATAGGGAATGATATTCCTCTTTTATCTTTGGTTAAGGTATGGTTAAAGAACCATTTTCAGATGAAAGATCTGGGCGAGGTACAGCGCATATTGGGAATCCGTGTCTACAGAGATAGATCACGACGGATGTTATCACTCAGTCAAGAGTCTTATATAGATAAGATTCTTGAAAGGTTCAGAATGACCAACTCCAAGAAGGGGTATCTTCCAATGACGTCTGGGATGCATTTGAGTAAAGCTCAGGCACCCAAGACATCTGAAGAGGTCGAGCACATGAGTCGAATTCCTTATGCGTCAGCTATAGGATCGATCATGTATGCCATGATATGCACACATCCAGACGTGGCATATGCTTTGAGTATGGGTACCAAGGCAATCCAGGTGAAACACACTGGATGGTTGTTAAAAACATCCTTAAGTACCTACGGAGGACTAAGGATTGGGTATTGACTTATGGTGGAGAGACTGAGCTTTGCGCAACCGGTTACGCAGATGCTAGCTTCCAAACGGATCGGGATTACTCAAAACCTCAGTCTGGATTCGTATTTACTCTTATTGGCGTTGCGGTCAGCTGGAAAAGCTCCAAGCAGAGTGTTATAGCAGATTCTACGACTGAGTCCGAGTACTATACCGCTTCAGAGGCTGCAAAGGAAGCTATATGGATGCGTCAATTCTTACAAGGACTTGCCATAGTTCCTAGTACGAATGACCCGATCACCATCTATTGTGATAATAGTGGTGCCATCTTCCAGGCTAAGGAGCCTAGGTTTAGAAACAAATCTAAACATGTACTTCGGAAGGCTCACATGATCAGAGATTACGTGGAGCAAAAGGAGATAGTGATAGACAAGATTGCTACGGATGATAACATAGCAGATCCTCTCACTGAACCGTTAAGAGATGATAAGCATGTAGGGCACGTTACTTCCATGGGAATCAAACGTGTTCCTGAGTTGTATTAGCTGTTTGTCTGAATTAGATACATCTTTTCATATACTAATAATAACTTCATCGTATTGTTTTCATATTTTGTTTTTCATGTGGATTGTATGGACAACATTGAACACCACAAAGTGAACTGAATAACATTATATGTGTTTTGGTCCGTAATCGCCTACATGAGCTGATAACTCTGGCTATTATATTGTTGAGTCGATTGATGGTGGGTTCAACGAGCCATAAGTCAAACTGTTGACTGATCGATCACAAATACGAGTTATAAGGATACCTCGTAGGACATTGTAATTCGTGACGACGTTATGGAGTCCTAAATGTTTAACAACATTCGGTGCCAGGTCGTGGATAGGACGTCCATAGTGTTCCTAGAGTCGATTCTTTTGACTATCGACTGTCTCTTGAGATTAAGGCAGTTTTTGGGTGACTTTGGTTTCTTTCTCACGGTCGACCGTAACAGGAGGCCAAGCAGATTTTTACTGGGTCATTTCATACTGTGCTTACATCTGCAGGATTCGAGTTGAGGAAAATATCCAACCCTTTATCAGGTTTTGTTATTTCTCAGGGCCACTCGAGGAGTAGTAACTGAAATGCATGGCCATGCTCGAATAATGATTCGTTTATCAGTTGAGTTACTCTCTAGTCGGGAAAACCACTCTTGATAATGATCACTTGTAAAATACGACCTTTGTGAATGCGGACTTTGCAAATTGTTTTACATTGAGTGGGAGAAATTTAAGGATATGAGAATCGGTTATCGCACATACACTTGTAAGGACAAGTGGGAGATTGTTGGAGCTAGTGTCCTCCACAGTTAGTGTGATAACAGCTAAGGTTCACAGGGTATACTTTGTATTATAATCAGTTGATTAACGTTTATCGATAACGGTTGGCTTGCTAGATAAGTTTGACTTATTGTCATACAGATGGCGTTGATCAACTGATCCCTAAAAGTCACACCTAAAGGATGTGTTTGAGAGATGTGATTATTTGAGAAAATAATCATATTGATGCCTTATTAAATGACTAAAAGGTTAGTCGATGTATTTGACTAAAAGGTAAGTCAATGTGATGATGATACGATTATTTAATAACGATTAAATAATGTTAGCTGGTAATTGAATATAAACTGTTCTATTTAATAAATGTATATAATGTTGGTCTAAACTAAATGTAAACTGTTATATTTAAGTTGGCGGATATGTATTACGCGATATTATTATAGTGTATTGGTCCGGCATTACTCGGTTTATGTGACGGTCCATTACTAGTAATAATTAGAATACATATTACATTATGTACATATTAAAATGAGATGTTAACTACCTAATAGAGGTTGAGATAAATAAGGAAACTAGGGTTTTTATTTTTCTAGGCTTTCCTCTTAATCTCTTGTCTTATATTATGCAATTTCATTTATGACTAGAAATTCATATAGTTATAATTTCATTATAATCCGAAATTTTAAAGGGAAGTATACCGATATTTCCCACATAATCATCATCGAGCTATCTTCTCTTAGCCACTCATTAATTGGGCCACTCTCATCTTGCAACCCATGATCCTCGATTGTCAACCTAGATAAGTGGTCGGCAACAAGATTTTCCGCACCCGCCTTGTCTCTAATCTCCAAGTCGAACTCTTGAAATAATAGAACCCACCTGAAGAGTCTTGGTTTTTCATCTTTCTTAACCAACAATTGTTTCAAGGCGGTGTGATCCGAATAAACCACTACCTTAGAACCAAAAAAGTATTGCCGAAACTTTTCCACGACATGCACAATGGCCAACATTTCTTTCTTCGTTGTAGAGTAATTGACTTGAGTTTGATCTAGAGTCTTGCTTGTGTAGTAGATGACATGGTGCCTCTTGTCCACCACTTGCCCAAGTACCGCCCCGACCACATAATCGGAGGCGTCACACATTACTTCAAAGGGAAGGCTCCACTCCGGTGAGCGGATTATGGGAGCCGTAACAAGGGCCTCTTTCAACCTACAAAAAGCACTCAAGCAAGAATCATCAAATAAAAACGGGGTGTCCTTGAGAAGAAGAGAAGTCAAAGGCTTGGCAATTTTGGAGAAATCTTTGATGAAACGTCGGTAGAAGCCCGCATGGCCGAGAAAGCTCCTCACTCCCTTCACATTTGTAGGGGATGACAAGTTTTCTATCACCGAAACCTTAGCCTTATCTACTTCTATTCCTCTCTTAGACACGATGTGACCAAGCACAATCCCCTCCTCCAACACTATCTGATGCATGCAAAGATTAGGACTTAAGCTTTTGATATCGTCAATACTATATCCAAGTGAGCCCCTATGAGTTTTCAGGACTTTCGATAGTTCAAATTCTTGGTGGTCACTCAAATTAGCATTGATAATAACGGGATAAGTCTCTCCCTCACCTAAAAAGGAGTACTTAAGTGAGGGAGGTCGGGGCTTAAGTTGTACCTTTGGAGGGAGAAGGCCCTCGACCTTCTTCAAAGGCTCATCATCTACCTCATGGTCATCTCTCATTTCCTCATCATGGAGTGCCACTTGTAGAGTTTTGTCTTCATGTTTCTCTTCTTCATGTACCTTTTCAAACCTTTCTTCCATGGCTTCTATGGAGCAAGCTTTATGAAACATCGGGCCCTTCACTAAATGAGGAAGATTAAATTCAAGGGTTTCGTTCTCCACCCTAAAGGTTAGCCGCCCTTCCCTCACATCAATGAGGGCTCCTCCGGTGGCCTAAAAGGGCCTACCGAGTATGATGGGAGTGTGGCTATCCTCCGGGATATCTAGAACAACATAATCTGTGGGGATCAAAAACTTGCCAACCTTAACGGGTACGTCCTAAAGCACACCCAAAGGTTTCTTAACGGACCTATCCGCTAGTTGGAGAGTCATAGAAGTGTGGTTCAAGCTATCAAGCCCAATTCTTTTTGCA
>JAIUZE010034410.1:0-10630 GCA_022085475.1 Heliosperma pusillum | reverse complement strand
ACATGATTACGTGTTGATTAGGGTTTGAGTGTATCATGGCCACGTTACAGGGTAACCTCTGAGCTAGCATACCAGCTTCCCTACCTCTTGTTATAGTTTATTAGCGGATTCACATGATAGCTTTCGCATGATAGGTTATATGTTAGTTAATTGTTTCATAACATGAAAAGCATATCATATATGTTAAAGTTTTGTATTTTCTATATACATTGCTTTTATGTTATTCATGTTTCATTAAACTCGACATTTCGTGGCTGGGAGAACTCGGAGTTACTCCCCACTGACTGTGGCTTCCGTGTTTATATTTAATGCGGTCGAACAGGTGGTGATGCATACTTGGGGTACATTGACGAGCTAGCGAGCGAAGTATTTACCTTGGACCTATATTCGGTTCTTAGATTGTATATTATTATACACTCCTTTATTTCAGTATTTATGCGGGAGATACGTCTCCCGTCTTGTATAATTTTATATTCCTTTTTATTTTGAACCTTTGTATTTAAGACACCTTCGTTATGTGTTAAATTATTTTTTTTTTTCTTTCCGCAAATTTGAGGGTGTCACATAAGGTGGTTCCTTTAGTGAAAGTCTTGTGGAGATGTACTAATGTCGAAGAAGAGACTTGGGAAACTGCAGCTTCTATGCGTAGTAAATATCCGAGTCTATTCGAGTAAGGTATTTTTCTTTCCCTCAAGTTTCGAGGGCGAAACTTTTTAAAAGGTGGGGTGATTGTAACACCCGTAAATGTACCTTATTTTTATAGTGAAAATATTTTACGGATACTTTTCAATGAAATTTAGTTTTAATCGTAAATTTAATTTTCCGAGTCGAATTTAGAATTTCCGAGTTTCTATTTGGAATTTCCGCGAGATTCCATGTGAATCCCGTCTTAAGGCGACTTTGAGTTTTTCTTGACTTTTCCTTATACATCTCATACTCCCTCTTAACCTATTTCGTTCCTCACACATCTCAACTTACTTCATCACTAAGAAACCCAAATCAAAACCTTGCCTCCATTTTCATCCAATCGTTGAATCGTCATATCTCATTCGTTTCTTGCTCAAATTCACGTAAGTTCGTCTTATTCTTCCCCTCTTAACTCCCTCTATCCGTATTGGTAATAAAATTACCGTCTTTCTCGCTTTTCAACTTTCCGTCTTTCTCAAGGTGAAGTAAATTTATCTTTTATTAACTATTTTGTAGGTGGTGACCTTCAAGATCCCGACAAAGACTATTTCCTATTTGAAGAGGACCCTGACGCAGAGTGAAGACGCATAAAGGTAACGGTGAAGGGTTACTCGATATCATTTACGTGTTTTATGTGATTTCTAGGCTAGTAATCGTATTTAGATTATGGTTATTATGCTTAGGGATTTTATTATTGATGATGGATATTGTTTGTTGTGAAATTATATGAGTATGAATGATTTATGGTGATAGTTGATAATGGTTGATTGTTGATACTTAATGAAACAAGGCAATTTCGTGTACTATGGACCCCAGCCGGTCGACCGGCAGCCGGTCAGACCACCGGCTGGGGCACTGGCTGTATATTTTGGTTGTTACGTATGATATTATGCATGAAGTTGGTCTCAGCCGGTCGACCGGCAGCCGGTCAGACCACCGGCTGAGACACCCCTCCTTTCCTTCTTGTTTTTCATAATACCCTTGGTCCTTAGCCGGGTGACCGGCAGCCGGTCCACCTGACCGGCTGGGACACCCTGTATTTTCATTTTGTTTTTCATATGATACATGGCCTTAGCCGGTTGACTGGCAGCCGGTCCACCTGACCGGCTGGCACCTGCTGGAAGGTGTTTGTGATTTTTGTTTACGGTTTTCATTTATAATATTTCCGATGGTTCGTTTATCGTATGAATTTACGTAGTGACTTATAATATTAATGTTTTGAATATATGATATTCCATTCGCTTGTATCACATGTTTTGGGACGGTTTTTGGTATGTTCCACTTTGAGTCGGTTTTTACAAATGATACGGTTTGAGCACTATTTTGTCTTGTGCTCTGTACTCTCATTTCCTTGGCTACGTCCACGTTCGGTAGGCTGGAATGTCGGAACGGGGATGCATCCTACTGCTTAATTGTATGTGTAGTGGGCATACGACGACGTTGTTGGGAGTTAAACGCTTTGCGTTTATCGACCCGGCCGTCAAATGTTGTGTACTTGCGAGGTGGTGTTATTTGCATGTAGCGTATCGCTTGTTATGAGGCTTGTGCTCTTTTCCGCCTCTTTCGTGAATTGTATCTACCGAATTTGGGGTACTCGGCGTCTATGATTGACCGAGTCTTGGATACGAAACGTTTATCGCATGTCGAACCGGAAAATGTGATTTCGGGATTCTAGCCAGATTTAGACTAGGACCGGGTATTTATATCGTCGTCCTACCGGAGGAAATTAGTCCACATATACGAAATGTGATCGTGTATGCGTTCAGAGAAATGTTTATCTCGTGGATGCCTGTTAATCATACTTGTCATGTACACGGTGCTAGTGCGTTTCATTTACTGTGAGAGATGTCGTCATTGTGTCGTTATGTTTGAATGCGTGATTACATGATTGATTATTCATGGTCATTGCATGACTTGGCATGGTTTGTTTGTCGAGTCTCAATCTTATCAAACTTATACCGCTAACGGTGAGATGTAAGCCCTAGTGAGCGTATTCGGTTGCCTAAGAGTGTCTTCCCCTAGTCTTGTATAACATGATGGATTCGGACTTGTAACTCTTATGCTCTCATTATGATATATCGAATTGCCAATTTATCCTTATCGTATTTCACATGTATATCTAAATATGCATGCTTCTACTTTTGTATTTCCTACTATGTACGTTTAATGTGATATGGCTGGGAGAACCCGGAGTTACTCCCCACTCACTGTGGCATTCATGTTTTTCATGGATGAACAGGTTGCTTGATTTGGATGGCTTTTTGATATGATATTTTGGGTTCAGGTGTGAGCTAGCGGGCGTTGTCCCTGGAAGTTTCACCTCTAGACGATTTTAGCTAGTTTGCTAAACACTTTGACATTTACAAACATTTTGAGAGACTCCGTCTCTTTGTTGTATTTCGTATTTTAGTTTGTAATATTTGACACTCCTCGTAAACTTCTTCTTGCATGTATAAAAGTTTTTAAAACTTCCTATTTCCGCTATATAATTCACATGCTTGTATGATTTTATACTTCCGCATTCGCGAGGGTTGTCACACAGCGATTCCACTAGGATCGCGTAAAAAATCAGAACATGTAGTCTCTGAAAACACCCGCAAGGCATCATCGAATGTAGGACCAGCATCTACATTACCAGAAGGCCGTAGGAGCGTAGCTTGTAAAACTGCAGACTGCAAATAGGAAGCCAGAAAAGCATAGTGTAAAACATCCCCCGCAGCATAAACACCGAGACCACCCAAACGAAAAGAAAAAGTGGCAAGGCGCCACTGCCAATCCCCAAAACCAGGCCCAGACGCTGTGACGGTACGTTCCAAGCTAGAACGAAGCGCTGGATCAAAGCGAAGATGGACAGACCAAAAGACTCCTAGGGAGCAAGTACGAAGAGAAAAATAGAGCTTGGAAATACCAGTACAAACCCGAAGCAGAAGCAACTCGCATTGCGGGTCCTCAATCCTCGCGACTAAGTCCATAAGCTCAATGGTCTTAGTCACTCTCCTCGCCACAAGCACACTGCCAAAAATAGGACAAGTACTGATAGGTCCACCCAAAACAGAGACACCACGCAAGGGCCGAGCAATAGTAGGGGGGAAAACACCGGGTAGCCATCTCCGAGGATCTTCAATAGACCAAAAGACCTCAGTCTTAGCCACATTAAGATGGAGATCGAAATAAGGCCCATCTGCCATAATCAAATCAGAAACTCTCCCCACCTCTAAAGTGTCCCCAACAATGGTGCCATCATCCAAATACCATGCCTGCAAAGTAAGATCAAAGGAATCCCGGATGTTGCACACCAGGGGCTGCAAAACCAAAGCAAAAAGTAAAGGGCCTAAAGGATCACCCTGTTGGACATGCTGATAAGACCACAAACAATCCTCCCCATAATAAAGACGGCCAGGGCTAGAGTAACAAAACTTCACCCAACGGGAAAGAACCGGAAAACGACGGCGGACTTTCTGTAGCATAGTCACACGATCAACAAGGTTGAAAGCATTCCGGAAATCAACTATCAACATAGACAATCCCACATCTCCACCACGGGCCTCAATGAGCCGATTCAAGGCATGCAAGATAGCCTCTCCTACACCGGACACCCCGACCCCAAACTGAAGACTAGCAAAATAAGCAGACAAAGAAGGATTAACCAGACAAGCACCAACCATAGAGACAAGACGTCTCTAGACAGTGCCAACAGTGATAGGGCGAAAACCCCGCCTGGTTTAAGAAGCGGCATGAGCGGAGCGCTGGCAATGTACTCACCAAGGGCTACAAGGCACCAGCCCTCCAAAAAAAGATTAACCACCCTAGTAACAGAAAAAAAACTCTAACTGTGGAGGACACTAGCTCCAACAATTGGTAGTTAATTCTCTTACCCTTGCTTTGGAAGTGTATTTGGATGAGATTGCCATGGATGTTGGCATGGGTACTCCCTGAGGATCGACCCCTACTTCCCTAATTACATTCTTTATGTTGTTAGCCTAAGTGTGGGTAATTATTTTTGTATCGGTACTGCGACACAACCGGACAATCCGCTATATAAATTGCATGCTTGTTATGTTTTATTTCCGCTATCGCGAGAGTTGTCACACAGGGCATATATAGTATCGTTTGCGGCGGGTCAGTTTTGGCTTAGGTTTCCTTTTCAGTGGTTCCTTCCGTCTGGTGGTTGCCGGCTGTATCATGGCCTGCTGCGGGTTGGCTGCAAGGCACCAGCCCTCCACACTCTATTTTTCGGTAAATAGGTAGTTATTTTGAGGAGAAAAAAACTCCCCAAAAAAAACCTAATGGTGCCGTGAGAAAGCAAGGGTAAGAGAAAAAAATTCAGATTTTTATTCTTACCCTAATTTATTCTCTCTTGTGCCTCCATCATTCACATCTCACAAAAAGAAAAGAAACAGTATTCTTTTCTATCTTTTTCTAGCAAAACCTAAGGCATATCTTGATCAATCTTGGGTGAAACGATTAGGAGATATCAAATTTTGATATTTGTTCTTAGGCCATTAAAGCAAGGACTAAAGGTTATTTCTAATCTCTTGCTTATTATGCATTTTCGTTTATGACTATTAATCATATAATCATAATTTCATTATAATCCTGAATGATTTAAAGGGAAGTATACGGATATTTTCCCACATTGAATGCTTCGAGGTCACCATCTCCTACACTCATTACATTCCCCTTCCTATCAAAAGTGGCATGTGATCCATCCATTTCTAAAGTGATCTTCTCTCCTTGCACATCGATACATGCCCCAACCGTATTTAGGAAAGGTCTTCCTAATATAATGTAGTCGTCTCTACCCTTCTTTGAAAAGATTACATAAAAGTCAACGGGAACAAGGAAGCATCCAATCCGAATGGGGACATCTTCCACAATTCCTGCTGGAGTATGCATAGTTCCATCGGCCAATTGAAGGCTAGTGTTTGTAACCTTCATTTGCATTGGGCAATGGTCTTGATAGAAGGTAAAGGGCATGACACTAATAGCGGCTCCTAAATCACATAATGCATTACTAACCTTATGAAGACTCATTGTGAAATAAATATTAAAACAACCTGGATCTTTAAGCTTTGTAGGAATGATAACCTTCCCTTCTACAAGGGGAGGTTCCTTGGGAAAATCTTGGGTTGTTTCTTCTTCTTCAAATGTCTTACCAATCCTTGCCTCCAACCTTGAAAAAGCTTTGTCATTTGCCATTGTTGTTTCAACAACTCTTTCTTCTAACTTCCCTTGAGCTTTTATCAAAGTCATGATCAAAGATTCGAGACGAGATGTCTCCTCTTGTGTAGGGGCTCGGGTTGGTTTGGCTAGTGAAGGATTATTGTAAAGTTCGTGGGGCAACTTATGGATGGGTTCCTTACACTTTCCATTCCCAAGAGGACTATCAAAAGTTTTGTCACTAATCATGTCGATTGTGACTATTAACGGTTCTTCACTCTTTTGGGTGGTTTGGCTTGAACTCGATGGGGTCAACTCTCCTACTCTCTTTTGGAAAGACATGATGGTTGATTTGAGTGAGCATATTGTAGAAAAGAAGTATGAGTACATGTTGTGTTGTGCTTGGATCACTTCCCTCAACTTGGCATCTACTTTTGTTATTACTTGATCATTTTGAAAGGATGAGTATGGAATGGTATGAGGTGTATTAGTAGGTTGGGCTTGGCGAAATTGTGGGTGAAAGCGGTTTAATGGTGTGAGTTTATTCCCACATCTTTGAGGTACATGCCCTATTCCTCCACAAGGTTCACAAGGGGTTGTTGGTGAGGTAAACGGGTTAAAACCTTCTGGACGATATAAAGTATTTCTTCGGGTGGTTTTATTTGATGGAACGGGACAGGCTAAGGAAATGGTAGTGTTAACAACACAAGAGGTTTCCACTCGGCTTTTCTTTCGCTCTCCCCCACTACTTTGGGAACCTTCCCCACTTTCTCCTTGTGAATTACTCGATAGGTTTGACATGGTGGATTGAGGTTTAAACCTACGATGGAAAGCTATGAGGATCTCTTCCCACTCCATTGGTTTTGTTGCATCTTTTAGACGACGGGTGAACCACCATTTGGCTTCTCTCTTTAGTGATAAAGGAAAGAGAGTTTCTTTGATTTGGTTTTGGGTGATCCCCTCCCTCATAAAAGTTTGACACAACTCACAAAAGGTTTGGATATGGTGTGCTGGTTTTTAATTTTGCTCGCCACTGAATTGGTTTCCTTCAATGAGAGCAATTAGAGTGATATGGACCCTTAGGATCCCATTAGCAAGTTCAAAAACCCGGAACTTAGGATCTTCTTTTATTCGCACCAATTTTTTGTCAACCTAAAAGAGAAATACAAAAAGGAAAGTTAGTAATGATTCTAGGTACGGTTACACCTAAAAATGGTAGAAGTTTAAACAAAAATCAGCAATACATAGATAAACAAAACCGTGCTCCCCGGCAACGACGCCAAAATTTGACCGGTTGTGTCGCAGTCCCGATACAAAAATCATTACCCACACTTAGGCTAACAACATAAAGAATGTAATTAGGGAAGTAGGGGTCGATCCTCAGGGAGTACGTGTTAACTATGAAATGCTATGGGGTTATTTTCATTTAAGTTCGATTTTCTTGAGGTGATTATCTAAACTACTAACATGAAATAAAATGACAAATATACAATGACGATATTTAAATGACAAGTATGGAAATTGCGATAAAAATAAATCTAATCTAATTGACGACGATAATAAAATTGCAAGATAAAATGAACTAGTCTACTTGACTGAAAGGAAAGTGACAATAATTAAATCTAACTAAGAACGATAATTAAAATACAATATTGAAAAGCTACCTAACCTAAAATAATATAAAACTAATAAACTAACAAGCGACAATAAAATAATCTATCTAAGAACGGTAATAAAATGACGGTAAAATAAACTAACTAAAACGATAAAATAAACTATCTAATCAAATTGATATAGAGAATTAGAAATTTATGTCAAATGATTTAAAAGCTTTATTGATACAAATATTAGAATTACTATGATTGTCTAAGCCTTGTAGCGGTATATTCCTCTCGGATTCGTACCGACTTTTTAATGGGTCCTAACATCCTCTCAGCCTGGTTAGGTCACTAAACCCCTATTGGCAGTCCTAATTCCCATCCCAACTCTCGTTTCTAAGACGGAAAATGACTAATACAAACAATTGCTTATGGCCACTAAACAATGTTATAGAATTTGACACGACCAAAGGAAGAAACAAACTAGATGGTTCTAGTGGTATCGACTCTTCTTTCAATTCATTCTAACTAGCAAATCATTTCAATATTTCAATTTTATTTATTATATTTACATAATGATAATCTTACATTTTACTAAATTCAATTTATGTGATTAAATAGATTAAGAGGAAAATGATAAGCAAAATTAAACTACGAAATAAAAGTACTAGAATGATTAAGGTGATCAAGATTATATTAGTAATGATTCTAATAAAGAATTTTATGGTGATTATTATATGATTAGGCAAAATAGAATATGACATATTAAACGATATTTTGGTTTCAACTAAATTACTTTTATATTACCAACAATAATATAAAAATAAGACTAGTGAGATTATAGTTCATGGACTTAATATGATGATGAAAACAATACAACTAAAATAAATACTATAAAGAGAAAACAATGATGTCGGAGATTGCGTAGATAAAGGATAGAAAATTACCGGGATTGGAGTACAATTATGTAAGAAAGAAAGCAAAGAACAAATATCCAACCGAATATAATGACAAATGCTTATAGAAACACTAGAAAAGTACTTGGAAATTGCTATAAAAGTAGTCTAAGATTGCATAAACTATAAACTATAATCTAAAACTTATATGAAAGAAAGATGTAAAATATGTAATGTTATGTTGTGTTATTCTAAATTGTGTGCTAATTGTGTGTCAATTGTGTGTGATGATCCTTGGCTTTTATAGGGCTGCATAGCTAATCATCTGCGTCCAAATTCGTACCCTAGACAAAGCTATAAAGCACTCCATTAAGGCTTGGTAGAAGAAGAGCCAAGAAGCGTTCATCAGCAGACATACCCGATCGGGTATGTGGTAATCCGATCGGGTATGTAACCCTGATGGATTTTCTTTCGTCTCTTCCAATTTCTCCTTTGGGCACGGAATCCTATGCCTTGGTCTTGGTCAATGCAGCACGTAATTGGGCTTGGGCTAGTCTTCCTTTGACTTGAGTTGATGTTTTCCTTTGACAAACAAAGTCAAAGTCCAAGATGAGTCCACTTGAGGAAGGATGTAGCGGAATTGTAATCAAATCGTGAAATTGCTATCATCGGTTCCTCGTAAACTTGTATTCTAGTGCCTTTGCTCCATAAAGTAAGAAAATATAGCAAAACCGCTTCATTTCCTATAAAACGAGACAAAGTACGCAAAACAACTAGAATAGCAATATTAGCTCGTTAATCACTTAACAAAGTGCATAAATCATATAGAAATCGAGCTAAAACGGGGGATAAATTAGTACAAAATATCGCTTATCAAACTCCCCTAAGCTAAACCCTTGCGTGTCCTCAAGCAAACATAACAATCATAACCAGGACAAGGGTAGCAAACAATGATCAATCTATCTTCCAAATCTCAAAAATAAGCTCTTAACAAGTGGATGAATCATAAACCCGAAACAACAAGGGCAAAGGAAAGTGTGAATCATGGTTGAGATTTACATAACGGCGCAGCATAGAAAATATTCTTTGGACTTTTTCAGCTTTTGCATGATCTTATTGACTATGGACTCTTTCGATACACTCTTCACTCAATTTTTTGTGAAATAGGAAATATTGGTTCAAATTTGAAGTGACACTCTCCTATCTACTACTTATAAGAATGTGCCCGCAGTCTAGTATGGTAGACAATCCAAATTCATTAAATAAGACTAATCATGATCAAAATGTAATGTAAGAAGCATTTAGAGGAATAAAGAAGAGGTTTGGGAAATTTTGGTAAAAAGTGGACAAACGATTTTGCTCATGTGGGGCTTTAAGTCAAGTTAGTAATAACCAAATGTGTAGTGGATACTCAATCCAAATCATACCAATTTCCATAAACAATAGTCAAAGCCAAAAGCAGCATATTGGCTTTACTAAACATGACAAATCAAGTTACGACTTCCCGAAATTTTTCCTTCTTTTCCTTTTCATTCATGGAAGCGTGTTTCTCTTCTTTTTTCTTTTTTTTTTTTTTTCTTTTCTCTTTTGAGATTTTTCTCTTTTCATTTTTTTTTCAAAGCTCATTTTTTTTTCTTTTTCTTTTCAAATTTCTTTCACTGAAAAACATGGGAATCAGCAATCCCGAGACAGCAGGTTCACATTGAATGGTGGCATTATCAGAATATCTCAAAAGTACAGAACACCCCTACACATATAGTCAGTTACTAGCTCAACAAGGGTAGGCAATAATGTAATGTAGCTGAAAATAAGGGTGTTTTTGGACAATGCGAAATGTGAACAAGAGTAGATGGGCTTCAAAATGTAGATCATGATAGTAATACTTATAGAAAATGGAATAAAAACCATACTTATGCGTTTTGATGTGACACAGACTATAAGGAGAAACTACTCACTCCTAAACTGGGATCGGGTTCTGATGTACCAACCACTGGAGGCTCTACCTTACAATATGAGTAGCTTGCCAAAGTCAAGATCAAGCTTAATTAAGTCCAAATGCAACTTTCTACCTACTGTGTACAAGACATCCCCATGAATGCACAATTCCTCATAACATAATGAAACATCAGCTTATAAAAACTATAAATTGAGAAATGTAAGATGGAAATGATCTTTTCTTTTTGTCTTTTTGATTTTTTGATTTTTTTAGATTTTCAAAATGATAAAAACAAACAAGGAAAAAAACAAACTAAAAATAAACTAATAAAATTAGAAGAAAATAAGCTAAAG
>JAIUZE010034401.1:0-13538 GCA_022085475.1 Heliosperma pusillum | reverse complement strand
TTCGGGCCACTCGAGAAGTAGTAACTGGAAATGCGTGGCCACGCTCGGAAGAGATCTCTGGTAGATTTTCCGGTCAGACAGTTACTCTCCCAGAGCGAGAAAACCACTCTATTTATAATTTTCAATTGCAAGTGCGACCTGTAAGACACCTTGCAATGAGTGGGAGGATGTGACGCAAAAGAGACAAGAGAATCGTTAGCACACAACTTGTCGAGACAAGTGGGAGAAATTGTAGGAGGAGGAGTCCTCCGCAATAGTGTTGCTACATGCACAACTTGTATCGGACAAGTGGGAGATTGTTGGAGTAAGTGTCCTCCACAATAGTGCATTTATATAATAAATCTCATTTGGAATATACGTGGCATGATTAGTATATTTTGATACTCCACGTCAGTTGATTAACGTAAATCGGTAACGCTTGGCTGACTAGAGTTTGACGTTATTGTCGTATGACGGCGGTAATCAACTGATCCCTTTAGGTCACACCTATAGGATGAGACCCAAATAGTAACTAATTATTTGTATATGATACAGTTAATTAGTACATTACATATATTCGATATGTACGAGAGTTAATTGTTAGAAATTGAGTTAAGAACTCAAATTCGATTAAGTTTATTTTTCAATTATGCGATAATTGACTAATAAATTTATATCTTATTTTAATACGATTAAATAAGATTTAACTTAGTAATTAATCGTTAAATTACTAAATTAGTTGAGGTTTTGAGATAGAGGTAATTAGTTAATTATATTTACAAGGAGTTGTAAAATAAATTAACTAAGCATTGTGGGACCCATTATATATTGATATAATGGTAAAATATTACTTAAAATGTTAAGTACATATTATTCATTTATTTGTGTCATATAATTGTTATATGATCAAATTAACACTTAATTATACAAGATAATTAAGCATATGATTAATAAGTATTTGTGGGACAAATATCAAAAATCAAAATGGACCAAAATAAGGCTCACATGGCCGGTTGGTATGTAGTGGATAGTGATGATGGTTGCTCTTATTCATACTCACAAGCAACATGTGCTTATGACATGAATAGTAAACCTAAAATCATTTTATTCACTACAACACATTACCACTTTGCATGACAATAAAATAAGGAAGAAAATCACCTCTTTTGGTGAGTAATATGACCGGCCAAAGTGACTATAATAGAGCACTTTTGGTTGTTCATTACCTACTTCTTGTTTTTCACTTGTTTTGACATATCTCTCTAAAATACTCAACTTCTCTCTAAACTCTCATATATACTAATATTCTCTACATATTACTAGTGTAGTAATACAATAATATTAGTAGTATTTATCTTACTTATTATCTAGTTAATAATAAGGTAAGATTATTTGGGTTTAATCTTGGGTGCAACAAGATGGAGACCTTTTACTTTGGAGGTTATTTTTGGAGGATCATCCACTTAATTTCATGCTGAAGAACAATAAGAAGGAGTTCTTATTGTGCCCATATTGAACCAAAAATCCCAATGTAAGGATGATTTGGTCTTATCTTTTCTTTTATGCTTTTATATTTGCATGCATGATAACTAGATCCTAAATCATTAACTTAATGTAATTTAATGAACTAATTAGAGGAGTCTAATTAAAGGTCTAGGACTTTCAGCTATCTTCTTGTGGTCAAGTGAATAAACCATTGCTTGGTAATGTTGTCTAGAGAGGAGGGTAAGATCCTTAGAAACATACTGGGTTTATTGCCATTGATTGACATGTATCTTTGAAAGCACTAACATGGTTAAGTGGGTTTTCGTGCCCTTTGAACTTGGGAATGTTTGCAAGCGTGAAGTTGGTGTGTAATTAATCATTGACGAGTTCATACTTGCGACTATTCTCACGATAGACATAGTCTCGCTTGAGAAACATGAGTTCTTCTTCTAGGTATTGGAAACGTTTGTTCACGTTAATAAGAGAATATCCTTTTTAAGGATGTTAGGACCATTTGAGGTAGGAATATGACCATCTGGATTAGGTATAGGACCGTTGGGTGTAGGTGAAGGACCATTGGGTATATTTGTCTCATTTTAAGTTTTGATATCAAGTTCAAGGAGACGGTCCTGGATCATAGCTAGTTGAACATAGACCACGTCTTGACGAGTTTAGAGTTGATTAAGGGCGGCCAGAACTTTGTTATTGGCGTTGGGATCGTTTCCGTGATGGCTGGGATGAACACTTTTGTGGCTTGACAATTTCGAACTAAGGAGAGAAACCGACGGCGGGTTTATTGACACAGTTGATAACGGTCTAAAAATTCAAAGGAACGGGTTGGCATATACCGACTAACCCGACACATGAAGAAGCGATGTACTAGGTTCGGGATTGTGAAACTTCAAATGTGAGTTGTGTTTCAAATTACGTGACATTTTGAAAATTTGGAGTCCAAAAACCTGGTGTGTATGCGGGATTTAGGATGTGTGTTTTGAAAGATGGGTACCATATTGGCCTGGGATAGGGTGTTGGAAGTCTAACTCCTTAGGAATCTCGTGTGTTTTTGAGATTACAACTCGAGCCTAAAGTATTTATCCTATTGTCTTGGGATATGATGAATGTTGAGGGTGATGCCCGAGTATCTCTTGGATTTTCGAGAATAGGGAGCGATCTTTTGAGGTTTATACCCTATTGGCTTGGAATAGGGTGCAAGAGTGATGGCGTAACGCCTTATACTCCAAGGTTTAGTAAGAGAAGAGACAGTTTTACAAACCGTCAGAAATTCGACTAGCTAAGTAATATATGCTATTCCTAAATACTCAAATGACTCGTAATTTGAATATTGTTTTGAGGTTCAAAATGGTTTTGAAGTTTGAAATAGTTATGAATGATTTTTGTTTCGAAAAATTCAATTTGTTTTTTTTGAAAATTTCGAATGCTTTAAAAAAGTTTGAAAATTTTTGGCATTAATTTGTTTTTGCAAAAGGTATGTGAATGACTCGATTTAGCATATAACATGTATAAAAAAAATGCCTTATAACGATATGCTTCATGTTTTGTAATAAGGGATTTTGGATATATGGCGGGTTTACATACCAAGCAATCAAACCCCGATCTGTGGAGTGGACATGCCAAACATGAGTAAGGCTATTTCTTAGTTCCATTTTGCCTGAGTAGTGAAAGCACTCGATACATACATGAGTAGGTACCATGGTATGCTCTTTATCCATCCACTAGGAGACAAATAACAATATGTTCATTGAGATGGGACGATTAGTCGAATTGGGTTGGGTTAAAGAGCCTAGAAAGGATACAATGAAAGTATAAGAAGATCGCGAATGCAATTTGATATTGTATGATGGTAATTTTAAGCACCAACCTTATTCAAGTTTCACCACGGGTAACATAAGAGTATGTCTAAAGGGATCATCCCCGGGGGAGTCGCCAAACTGTAGACAACACAATCTGCGCGCCATTGCGTCGCGGAGGCACTTGGCCTAGGAGCCCAGTGTGGGGGCACGTCATGGGCTTTAAACCGATTTGAAAGGCTTTGAAACCGATGAAAGGGTCGAACAAGCCAGCATTTGAAGGAGTCGCCACCAATTTATTATGGAAATTGGAAACCGTTCTAGTCTTCTTGACATGTCAAATGAGCACAAAACAAAGATGACATAGACACTAGGAATCGTTCCCTTAGCATTCTATGTCTTGAATGACTCTCGTATACTCATTGAACAAAGATGTCCGTAGATATTCCAAGTAAGGGGTGAGGTTACGTATTGGAAAGCCATTTAATCGGACACCCAATCTCGCCCGCTCGATAGTGGTCTCTACTAATTATTGATGCTTTATTTATCAATTTAATGAATGAATGCATGCAAATAGTATTTTGAATCCTAAGCATGTGAATTAGCTAGGTCGGTTAATTTAGACAAGTAGAATTGAAAGTCGAAGTTGAATTTAAGGTTCAATTGCATATGTAGATGACAAGCATATATAAAAGACATGTATATTTTCCTTATAAACCCGACTCAAAAGAAAAGGAAAAATAAAACAAAATAAATAATTAATTAAAAAGTCAAAATACAAATAGTTATGACTAATTATGGTGGAAAACGGATGATAATATCGATACTAGTTGATTAAAGACGAGGTTCAGGCTTACATCTTGACTGCTGAGAAACAAGGTCAAATAGGACCTTAGAACAGGCGCACTACGTGGTGAGCCCTTTCTAAGGGCATGTTTGACATGGTTTGTTCAAATAGCCTTGTTGGACAGGCAACGGAACGGGAACACAGGCTTAGAAAAGGCACAACAGGTGTTGCGTCCCTTCTAAAGATGTATTCAAGTCTGAATGTCAGATTCAAACTTTATGTTATGTTTATTAAGTTGAAAATTGATTTTGACTATTTCTTACAACAAATCTAAGTAAATAAAATAAAAAAAAAGAAAGAGTTACATAATATAAAGGTCATCTAACCATTCAATATTGATTATTGAAGATTAAAAGACGGTTTTTTGAAAAGATCAACTCTTTATTTGAAAATATATTTATTAGTGTTACACTAGACTATTAAAGTTCAAATCTACTGCAAAGAATCGATTAATAATGTTTATTAATGACTCAAGACAGATTTTAGATCAGATCTTGCCAAATAGACACAAAGGAAGCCCTAGAAGAGGCGCGCCATGTGGTGCGTCCCTTTTAAGCCTCTTTTAGGTGTTGTGAACGTAGAAAGCGGTTAAAATTGATTAAAAATATGATTTTTGGGTTTATATGACGAATATATGAGTACATAAACATTAAAAACACAATAGAAATTAAAAAGGAGGTATTTACACCCACGGACTTACATGTTAGCACCGCGAGTAGACTAAAAGACGGTTTTAACGATTATCGTGACAATGTACGTGAAAGTGGTCTTGAAATTGATCAAGAAATAGAAAAATAATGTTGATTTAGATTGACTATTAGTTGAGTAAATTTGTCAAGTTGAGCCGGCCTATGCAAAACGAGAGAGGAAACTCGATAATAAGGCAACGAGGCCGAATGATCAACCTCGTAATTTGCCAAAAGCAATAGCAATGTCTAGAATGCAAAGAGAAAAAGAAGAATAACGAAGGGCAGACACTTGCGTGCCAAATATGGAGATACGAGCTCTCTATTTATTGCACAAAAGTGAGGAGTTTCAGTCGGACTATAACATCCAGGAATAACGCCTTAGAAAAGGCGCAACACTGGCTGCCTCCCGTAGAAGAGATGCAACATTTTGTGCTCCGGTTCTAAGGAGATTTCCTTCTGTCACAAGAACACGCGTTATTGCGAATTCTAAGGGAAATGGATAAAGTTTTATCTTATTGGATAGAGATCGATTTGCCCGTCGAACTCTTAACTTAATAAAATATTACTCGACGGTTTCTAGAATATTCCGTCTCGAAACGAGACGAGATCCTGAAAAGGGAGACAAGTTTTGACTCAGGCTCCAAATCGACTCTAATTAATGTCAAAACAACCGTATTGGCACGTAGATGACAGAAAAAGGGGTGACACAAATGTTTGATATATCATTTATTACCGTCCTACGAAACGTCATAAATCGCGACATAAAACTAACACGCACGTCTAATCATCATCGGGTGAGTTTTGAAAGGTGCAGACCAAGGTATCTACAATGGATAACCCAAAATGAAAGTTAACTTTGTTGATATGAGTAGTATTTTTAATCTCTTGAACCACTAGTCATCTAAATCTATCAATGGATCTCTTCAGGGTGTACCCCCACGCATGTAATATTACAAAAATACCACTTACAAAAACAAAAAAGATAATCGTGACAAATGATTATTTGGACAAATTGAGTATATATATATATATATTAAAGCCTCAATTAGTTTCCCGTGTGACAGGTATATCCGTTTTAAGAATAAAACGAGTGAAGTACTACACAACTTGCATAGATAAGACAATTATTTTACTAATATTTATAAATTCTATTTGACATGTCTTAATCTTATTACGGATCAAAGCTATTTAGGTACTCCATATATAATTTCATCTATGATTAATTCGTTTTGAAGTGGATTGTTAGGCTTGTGATAACAATCACCATGATGTCATCCATTAGCAATGTTGCTAATCTAGTAGTGGCATATATTATACGAGTAACATAGGGAGTGTATTTTTCATAGCTTAAACTTTTTGTACGTTGTAATTGATGATGCCCGATTTTATTCCTCCCCATACTCAAATATGATTTAATTGCAATTTCCTACTTTTAAATATAAAACTCTACATCCCATTGCCCTTTCCATAAAAAAGAGGACGAAGATAAGAATAGTAATAAAAAATGACATACTTAAATTTCAAATGAAACGAGAATTTGTTCTCTCACTAATGAGGTATGAAGTCACCAAAGTTCAGTTTACTTTAAAAAAATATACGTACAAATTGAGCCACTAATATAGAGGAAATAGATCATATATGCTATACCTTTTTTTTCTTTCTTATAAGCCACTTCGTATGATTCTATACTTTATGATTTTGGAATACGTATCCGACCTAACAAATGTATTCTACTTCCAATTTAAAGGACATTTGAGTCATATTGTACTCCCATAAAATTCGTATAAAAAGGTCACACGGAGTATAATTTTACAATTACATTATCCTAAAGAACAAGAAGGAATTTCTTTTTGTCTTGTACATGGGCGCCAGTTTCATTGTTATTGACATATTATATTTAGTGGTTAAGATAACTTGATGGGCATGCAGATACTTGGATTAACAATATGGAGTACTACACAATTACAAAAATTCCTCTTTCTCAATAAATTACCCCCTTCAATTCAATTCAAACTACACATTTGCTTTTTAGAGGTCAAACTTTTAAAACTTTGACAGTTTATAGATCGGAATATATAGAACTTTGAAAGACGGAAATAATATATTTAGTTTTGTCACGGAAATCTCTTTCATAAAATTATATATTTTGTAAAATAATTCTATATATTAAGGAAGAAAAACGCGGTCAAAGTCTTGCCTCGAAAACCACCCAAAAGCAAGTGGGTAGTTTGGATTGGATTGGAGGGAGTATTTATTTAACGTAATTGCTCGTTTATAGACGCATTTTACTGTTTCACGGACTTTTTCCAATTTTTTTCCATCCGTCACCCTTCCCCAAAAAAACATTATCTGATTCTCTTACTCACTGTAGGAACTGATAACAATGAACAAGAGAAGACTTTGTGAAGAATTGTTATGTCTTATTACGTAAAGAGTCAGAGTTTATATACACCTAAGATGCTAGAAAACTAGGAAACTACTTAGCTAATTTCCTAAATATAATCCCGTAAATAAGGAATACAAATATTGACACAATCAAAATATTATACTAACAACTCGTAATATTCTCCGAATATTACGCTAACACCCCCCCTCAAGGTGGAGCATGGGGGTTCGCAATGCCCAACTTGCCCAGTAGTCGATGAAACTGGATACGCCCGAGAGCCTTTGTGAGTATGTCTGCTAATTGAGAGCTGGTATGTACATAAGACGGTAGGATGGTACCCCGCAAAATTTCGTCACGAACGAAATGGCAATCAATCTCAATGTGCTTGGTTCGTTCGTGAAACACGGGATGATTAGAAATATGGATAGCCGCTCTGATACCATGTAGGAACTGATAACAATGAACAAGAGAAGACTTTGTGAAGAATTGTTATGTCTTATTACGTAAAGAGTCAGAGTTTATATACACCTAAGATGCTAGAAAACTAGGAAACTACTTAGCTAATTTCCTAAATATAATCCCGTAAATAAGGAATACAAATATTGACACAATCAAAATATTATACTAACAACTCGTAATATTCTCCGAATATTACGCTAACACTCACAAAATTAATCAAATCCGTCAGAGTAATTAATTATTGACGCTAGCTCTCATTGTTAGGAGTTAATACAGCCTTAGCATTAATAAGGAATTATGGCACACATAATTCCTAGGTTTAATAGGTTCAATGAATTGGTGATTTACTGGTTCAATGTTTTAGGTTATATGGCCTTTTGATATGCCATTGAATTGTGTATAAAAGCCTGGTTAAGATTAATGAAACAAACCAAGCAAATTGCATCTCATATATCTTCTCTATCTTTATCATGGTATCAGGATCCAGGTTCAATCCCCAAATCATTTCCTAAAAAAAAAAAAAAAAAAAACCCCAAATTCGTTCAATATGGCAGGCGATGACGATCAGCCCCAAGCCCCACCAAAAATCGATCCTTCTTCCCCTTACTATCTCGGCTCCAGTGACATTCCTGGTGCAAAGATCTCTACTGTCATCCTCCGTCGCGATAACTACGACGATTGGCGTAACTCGATGCGTATGTCACTCAAATCCCGACGCAAATATGGCTTTGTCGATGGGTCAATTCCGAAACCTACTGATTCATTTGGTCTTGAAAATTGGGAGGTAGTACACTGCACTTTGGTTCAATGGATTCGCAATACCATTGATTCATCCGTTCTTGACACAATTTCTTATGTCGATAATGCCGCCACGCTTTGGTCTGATCTGGAGGAACAATTTTCTGTCGTTGATGGAACCAAAATACATGGTCTGAAAACTCAACTCCATGAATGCAAACAATCGAAAGGTATGGATGTCACTACCTATTACGGAAAATTAAAATCTCTTTGGGATTCTTTAATTGTTCATGAACCGCCTTTTTCTTGTAAGTGCGGGAAATGCGAATGTGGAATTGGTCCCGCTGCTATCCAGCGATTAGATAATGAACGACTTCATCAATTTTTTATGGGACTCGATCTTGCACTGTATTCCAATATCCGCTCCCAACAATTTCAGCGTGACCCACTGCCTTCCATTTCTCGTGCTTATCACGCTGTTCTTCAAGAGGAACGGCTGCGTACTGCCCCTCATTCCGCTGCTGATCCTACTGATGTCGTTGCTTTTGCTACTCCGTCCTCGTCTCGACTTGACTGGCGTGTCTTGCGTGACAAGGAGCGTGGTGAACGACGTCAATTTTTTTGCACCTTTTGTGAAACACGAGGGCATGATATTACTAATTGCTATATTAAGAGCCAGAAATTTCCCGAATGGTGGGGCGATAGGCCACGCACTTTACAGGAACTGCGTCGTTCCCGGACAGGGGCTGCTCGTGGTGGGAGTGCTGCTGCTTCTTCAGGGGCTGCTCGACCTCCGCTTGTTCATGCGAATATCGTCACCACTGCCGCTGCTGCAAACACTTTATGTGCTTCCGATCGTTTGAGTGGTATGTGCCATTGGATATTGGACACGGGTGCCTCTAATCACTTTACTGGCAACCGGTCGTGTATGGAGGACTGTTTTTCAATTTCAGCTCGTCCCGTTGGTCTCCCTAACGGGCAGCGGGTTGAGTCTACTCTAATGGGGACAGTTTATATTAATGCTTCCATTACTCTTCATAACGTGTTATTTGTGCCTAGCCTCATGTGCAATTTAATATCTATCTCACAATTGGCTAATGATACTAATCACACTTTTGAATTTGCAAAAACATCTTGTCTCATACAGGACCTTTCCTTGAGGACGACGATTGGAGTCGGTGAATTGCGGGATGGACTCTACTGGATTCGTGCGTGTGCTCGGCCGGCGGTGGTTCATCAAGTGTCCGATTTGAGTTCACCAACTTTGTGGCATCGTCGTCTGGGGCATCCGTCGGAAAAAGTGGTCAAAGCTATTTCCTTTGCTAGTAATTTTCGTTTTAATAAAGACTTGATTTGCGATGTGTGTCACTTTGCTAAACAACATCGTAGTAGTTTTTGTGTGAGTGATAAGCGTGCTTTGGACATTTTTGAACTAATACATTGTGACCTTTGGGGACCTTATCGTATTGCTTCTTCTAGTGGTGCGAAATATTTTTTAACCATTGTGGACGATTTCTCTCGTGCCACATGGGTGTATTTGTTGGTTGATAAAACCGAAGTGACCGACATGTTTATGCATTTTATCCATATGGTTGATACACAATTCTCGAAATCTCTCAAAGTGGTGCGAAGTGACAATGGAAATGAGTTTAATTGTATGGCGGGAAATTTTTTCAAACACGGAATTATTTTTCAAAAATCATGTGTCGGGACGCCACAACAAAACGGCCGTGTCGAGCGCAAACATCGATATATCTTGAATGTCGCTCGTGCTCTCCTCTTCCAAGCTAATTTGCAAAAAAAATTTTGGGGTGAGTGCATTCTTACTGCTACTTTTCTCATCAACCGTACTCCGTCGCCACTCCTTGACAATAAAACTCCTTATGAGTGCTTGTTTGGTACGATCCCATCGTACTCTAACTTACGTGTTTTTGGTTGCTTTGTCTTTGCTCATAATCAAAACACCCATGGCGATAAATTTGAAACAAGGGGTCGTAAATGTGTATTTATGGGTTATTCCCATGGTAAGAAAGGTTGGAAATTATTTGACCTTGAAACGGAAAAAATTCTTTGTCTCTCGTGACGTCGTTTTTCATGAAAATACTTTCCCATATGCTTCTAAGTCTTACCCATCCTGTGTCCAGCCTACTCCCTCTCTCCCATGTTCTGATGAACCATTTAATGGTTCTCCTGAGACTGACCAGCAGGAGATACCCACTGCTGGGTGTGACACGGACGGGGCTGCTACTCAGGGGGGTCCTCGGGTGATTTGGGTCCAGGGGTCACTAGCACTGTTTTGAGTAATAATTCTAATTTTGTCACTTTATTAACGATTTTATATTAAATTGAGTTGATTAAACTAATTTAGACTAATGAAACTAGGGTTTGTAAAAATTAGGGTTGGAGTTAACGTCGCATAGCTGTGACTGCGGTGGAAGGCAAGAGTTTGTCGTCGACCATGGTGTTTCTAGGTGAAAATGAATTTGTTCTTGTGTATTGTAGAAGAAAAATTAGTTGCAGTAACCAAAATTTTTCCATTCCGGAAACAACTCGTATTCGTTTGCTTAAACCAACATTACTTATCTTGCACCAAGTGGCTGCCTTGTACCAATCGCTCTCCAAAATAAACCAACAGAATTAAATGCATCTGGTCAACGCCTCATATTATTTGGTGAGCATCTGGTCAACAACCACCTTACAGGTAGACGGTATCGGTACTAGGTCTTGTACAAGTGGTCGGTGGTAGTGGCTGGTGCCCGTGGACGGTGTAGGTACTCGGTCCGGTGCAGGTGGTCGGTGTAGGGAGGAGAGGCAGCAGTGGATAGGGCGGCAATATAACGGAGTTTGGCTCTCTCATGAGAGGATTTGAAAAATGGAAAATGGGGTGTAAAAATGACAAAGGGTATAATAGTCAAATTATGTCCATGATTGAGCTTAACCGACTCATCACTTTTTCATATTGTTTATTAGTTTTTGGAAAATTTTCAATTTGGTGTCCTGAGGTTTGGGCTAATTCCACTTTAGTACCCTAAGGTTTGGGTAATTCCACTTTGGTGACCCGAGTTTTGGATTATTTCCACTTTGGTGAACTGAGGTTTGCATAAAATTCCTTTTTGGCGACGTAAAAGATATATAAAAGTCGACTTTATCCTAACTAATGATATTTTCAACATAATAAAGTGCAAAATAAGATATAATACATACATACGAGTATCAAATACAATCATCATGTAATATCGCACAAAAGATTTTCTTTTAATATGGGTGCAAATAAATGAACGAGTAGATTGAAAGTCCATAGACCTTAATTAGACTCCTCTAATTAGTTGCTAAATTACTTGTTAATTTAGTATTTAATGATCTATGTAACATGCATGCAAATATAAAGACATTTATATAAGAGAAGAAATTTCCTCACATTGGTATGGAAAATATAAGGGCACAACAAGAACTCCTTCTTGTTGATCTTGAGCTACAAATATGGTTGAACACAAATAATCTCCAAGGTAGAAGATCTCCTCTAAGTTGCACCAAGATTAACCAAATAATCTACCCTTATTATTAACTAGATAATAAGATAGATATAATACTACTAATACTAGACTATATTACTACACTAGTAATACTTAGTAAATATTAGTATATGAGAGTTTTAGAGAGAAGTTTAGTTTTGAGAGATGTATGAAATAAACAAGAATGAACTAGTAAAGAAATGAACAACAATTGTTCTCCTTTTATAGCCATGAGGGCCGGCCTCACCATCACTAAAAGAGTGATATTTTCTTCTTATTTTATTACCATGCAAAGTGGTAATGTGTTGTAGTGAACAAAATGATTTCATGTTTACTATTCATGTCATAAGCATATGTTGCTTGTGAGTATGAATAAGAACAACCATCATCACCAACAACTACAACATGACCGGCCATGTGAAGGCTATTTTGATCCATTTTGATTTTTTGATATTTGTCCCACAAATACTTATTGATCATATAGTTAATTATCTTGTATAATTAAGTGTTAATTTGATCATATAACAATTATATGACTCAATTAAATAAATAATATGTACTTAACATTTTAAGTAATATTTTACCATTATATCAATATATAATGGGTCCCACAATGCTTAGTTAATTTATTTTACAACTCCTTGTAAATATAATTAACTAATTACCTCTATCTCAAAACCTCAACTAATTTAGTAATTTAACGATTAATTACTAAGTTAAATCTTATTTAATCGTATTAAAATAAGATATAAATTTATTAGTCAATTATCGCATAATTGAAAAATAAACTTAATCGAAATTGAGTTCTTAACTCAATTTCTAACAATTAACTCTCGTACATATCGAATATATGTAATGTACTAATTAACTGTATCGTATACAAATAATTAGTTACTATTTGGATTTCATCCTTTAGGTGTGACCGAAAGGGATCAGTTGATCACCGCCGTCAAACGACAATAACGTCAAACTCTAGTCAGCCAACCGTTATTGATTTACGTTAATCAACTGGATAATCATATATATAGTCAATAAATATCCCAATTATATTCCTTAATAAGATTTATTATGTGGCGCACTATTGTGGAGGACACCTACTCCAACAATCTCCCACTTGTCTGACACAAGTGTGCGTCACCGATTCTCTTGTCTCTTTATCACATCTCCCACTCAACGCAAGGTGTCTTTCAGGTCGCACTTGCGATTGACAATATCTAGAGTGGTTTTCTCGATAGGGAGAGTAACTGTCTGACCGGAAAATCTACCATAGATCTCTTTCCGAGCGTGGCCACGCATTTACAGTAACTTCTCCTAGAGTGGCCTAAAGATGTTTTTACCCAACGTGCGTGGACAATTCCTGTTGATCCATCTACTCTGTATGATGCAGATCACCATGATCCAGAAATGAAGTCCATCGCCTCCTTTTACGGGCACGACCCTAGAAACATCAAACCAAACAATCGGAAATGCACCGACTCATAGACGGTTCGCCACCAGTCAAACAGAATGATTATAGGGAATAAGATAGAAGACCCTGCCACGGAAGGCAATCAAAAATGATTTAAGGTCTCTACAAGTCACAGCGCACAGCACAGAGTGTCATACAGTCTGTCTATGTAAACGACCAGTCATCTC
>JAIUZE010034398.1:7483-30802 GCA_022085475.1 Heliosperma pusillum | reverse complement strand
ACCATTGATAATGTGAAGGTCATTCGTGATAGAATGAAAGCCGCTCAAGACCGTCAAAAGTCTTATGCCGATATCCGAAGCAGGCCGTTAGAGTTTGAAGTTGGTGATAAAGTATTCTTGAAGGTGTCTCCTATGAAGGGTGTTAAAAGGTTTGGTGTTAAGGGTAAATTGAGCCCGAAATACATTGGACCCTTTGATATTGTGGAAAGGATTGGTGCAGTTGCTTATAAGTTGGATTTGCCGCCGAATTTGGCTAAGGGTCATAATGTTTTCCACGTTTCTCAATTGAGAAAGTATGTAAGTGATCCAAGCCATGTCTTTCAAGTTGAATTGCCCGAGCTTGAACCGAATTTATCCTTTGAAGAAAAGCCGATCCGTATCCTAGATCGTAAGGATAGAAAGTTGAGAAGTAAAGTAGTTCCTTTGGTGAAAATCTTGTGGAGAAGTGCTAATGTCGAAGAAGAGACATGGGAAACCGAAGCTTCTATGCGTAGTAAATATCCGAGTCTTTTCGAGTAAGGTAAATTTTTATTTTCCTCAAGTTTCGAGGACGAAACTTTTTAAAAGGTGGGGTGATTGTAACACCCGGAAATGTACCCTATTTTTCTAATAGAAATATTTTACAAAATCGTCTCAGTAATTTTTAAGTTATAATTTATAATCTTAAGTTCCGAGTCGAATTTAGAATTTCCGAGTTCGTATTTGGAAATTCTGCGAGATTTCATGAAAAAGCCGTCTTAAGTCTAGTTTGACTTTTCTGGACTTTGGAAATCGGCTTTGACTTTTCCTACACAACTCACACTACTAACTCCTTAACCTAATTCTTCATTAAGCACAAAATCAAACAAAAACAACTTTCTTCTCCCTTAAGAAATCTCATCTTTTCCCTCTTGGAATTCGATCTTAGAATTGACGTATCTTCTTCGTTACTCGATAGAATTTGCGTAAGTTCGTCTTATTATTCCTCCCGTACCTTCCTCTATCCGTATTGATAATAAAATTATCGTCTTTCTCGCTTTTTAAGCATTCCGTCTTTCTCAAGATGAACTTTATTCATCTTTTTGCGATCTAATTGTAGGTGGCGACCTCCAAGATCCCTACAAAGACTATTTCCTTATAGAAGAGGAGCTTGACGATCATTAGAGACGCATAGAAGGTAACGGTGAAGGGTTACTCGGTATTACTTACGTGTTTTACATGTTTATATGCTAGGAAATCGTATTAGTTTATGATTAGGAAGATTGGATACCATGTTATGATTAATGAATGATGTTATATGATGAATATTGATGATATATGTTGATTGTTGATGATTATTGGAAGTATAATTGAGTTTTGAAATGAATTGGTTAAGCTTTGGAAGCTCTCGGGTGAAGAAGTGCTCCCCGCCGGTCGACCGGCCGCCGGTCTGACCACCGGCTGGGAACACATCAGTAACTCCTTTGGAAACTTGGGTTTTTGCATGATATGGTGCTCCAGGCCGGCCCACCGGCCGCCGGTCCATCCACCGGCCTGGAACACATCAGTATTGAAGTTTTGATTTTGTTGTGATTGTCTGTGCCGGTCGACCGGCCGCCGGTCGACTGACCGGCCCAGACCCCTTTCCTCTGTTTTTGGGATTTTGCCTGTGTTTTGAGCCGGCCAACCGGCCACCGGTCTCCTGCCCGGCCTGCAACACGGCTGTGTTGTTTTCCTTTGACTTTTAAAACTCGTAATTTATATTAGTTCGCATGATCCGTTTACCGTATAATTTTACGTAATGTATTATAATATTCATGTTTTGAATATTTGATATCTCTTTCGCATGTATCACATGTTTTGTGACGGTTTTCGATATGTTCCCACTTTGAGTCGGTTTTTACAACTGAGTCGGTTTGAGCACGATTTTGTATTGTGCTTTGTATTCTCATTCCCTTGGCTACCTTTCCGTTCGTAAGGCTGGAATGTCGGAACGGAGAGGTATCCTACTGCTTAAATGCATGTGTTAGTGGGCATACGACGACGTTGTTGGGAGTTGAACGCTATGCGTTGATCGACCCTGCCGTCAAATGTTGTGTACTTGCGAGGTGTGGTGTTATTTGCATGTAGCGTACCGCTTGTTCTGAGGCTTGAGCTCTTTTCCGCCTCTTTCGTGAATTGATCTACCGAATTTGGGGTACTCGGCGTTTGCTTTGTAAGACCGAGTCTTGGATGCGAAACGTCATCGCATGTCGAATCGGAAAATGTGATTCCGAGAATCTGGCCAGGTTTAGATTAGGAGCCGTTTAATTATCGTTCCTACCAGGAGGAAACCAGTCTACATATACGAAATGTCATCGTGTATGCGTTCAGGGAAATGTCATCCCGTGGATGCCTTTTAATCATTCTTGCTGGGACACGATGCTAGTGCGTTTCATTTACCGGGAGAGTTGTCGTCTTGAGTTGTCGTTCTTTGAATGCGTGATTTCATGATATTGTTCATGGTCATTGCATGATTAGACACCGTCATTGTCTTGGTTCGTGAATGGATGATAATATGTTGTATTTATTGTGATCATCGCATGACTTGACTGGTTTGTCTGTCGAGTCTCAATCTTATCAATCTTATACCGCTAACGGTGAGATGCAAGCCCTAGTGAGCGTATTCGATTGCCTAAGAGTGTCTTTCCCGAGTCTTGGAATAACATGATGGTTACGGATTTGATTTCCACATAATCTTATTATTTTATCTCGTATTGCTTATTTATTCCTGTCGCAACTCACATGTATATATCTATATATGCATGCTTTACTTTCGTATTACCTTATATGTACGTTTGATGTAATATGGCTGGGAGAACCCGGAGTTACTCCCCACTGACTGTGGCATTCATGTTTTTCATGGATGAACAGGTTGCATGCTATGGATGACTTTTTGGATCTGATATTTTGGGGTTCGGGTGTGAGCTAGCGTGCGTTGTCCCTGGAAGTTCACCTCTAGACGATAGTAGCTAGTTTTGGTTAAACACTTGTTCTTTGCTAACATTTTAAGAGACCCCGTCTCTTTATTGTCTATTCCGTACTTAGTTTGTAATATTTTGACACACCTCGTGTTATATATATCTTGCATGTTTAAAGTTTTTAAAAACTACCTATTTCCGCATTATAATTCGCATGTTTGTTTGATTTATTATTCCGCATTCGCGAGGGTTGTCACAGTAGCTCTCGCCACGACCAGGCTTTATGAATTGCCAGAACTCTATAAGCGGTCACTGCCCGACAGAGTGTCCCATACAGTCTGCCTATGTGATCGACTAGTCATCCCTTATGACCCTATGGCACTTGAACTTGCCATCAATCGCATCACATTCCAGTCACTTGGAGACGTCACCTCATAAAAGCAACTAGGGGCCAATAGGGTTCAAAGTTGTCACTACAACCTATTTGGATACAACAAAGTAATAAAGATGAGTTTATATAAACTCAAATGATAAATATGATTATCATATATGTACAACCAACACAATGTTATTGCTTCATATATTATAATCTAAAGTATACAAGTTCCATGATACTACATGGCGTTCTTGTCCAAATGCAATATGGCTTGGGTAGTGGATATACCATGTATCCATTTATTCCAACCTTGTGAATTGCCATTTCCTTCCATTCAATGTCATCTCTTATGACATGATTTCATCTAAGTACATGTCTAGATCTCTATCTAGAGTTGGGCTCTTTATCTTAAAAGATGCTCCCACTTGTTATCATGATAACTATGTGATAGGTATCTTGGTGAAAGGTTATACTATTAGTTCCTTATAAGCCACCTTATCCTCGTCATAATGTACTAAGACTCAATTTATAGAATTCTCAATGATTGACTCTTTAATCATGCCTTTTATCTATTTGCTTTTAGTATAACAAAAGTTAGCCTAGAATTGTGTCAGATCCTTATAGGTTTGGAAACTTGGGTTTATGTAACTTTTAACACATAACTAATTTATCATTACCAAACACAAGAATGAACTCATAGTTCTCCTCAAGAAACTCAGATCATGAATATTCTTGAAGGCTATCCAATAACTCTCATATGGATTGATTTGTTATTGACTTGTCATGCTCCAAGCATAAAACTCATCAAGTTATGTGCATATCTTGGCATATACGATTGGCCTAATGGCGAATGGCGGAAACATTAGCAATCATGTGTATCCTTTCTAATCTATCACTATAGATTTTGGATACCTACTATCTTTGAGCTAAATACTTTGTATTATCTTTGAGCGATCTATAGCATACTTAATTGTTTAGACTTTGTATTTTAATTTCTCAATAGACTTGTTCTATCTAAGCTAAATACTTGGATTTTCATCCATTCTTGTACAAATTTAGGGTTCTCATCCCTTCCATAACTCGTATGGAGTCATATTGTCGTGGTGACGTTTTGCATGTTGAAGTTCACCCGGAAGTCAACAAACCCTTTGATACGGTTTAAGGAGTGGAGTACTCGGTCAATCACAAGTTGCTTGGGAATCTTTATTCCTTGCTCCTTGAGTTCCTTGATATGCTCAATCATTTTGAGCACGTAGGGGCTTTGACATTTTGGCCATCCTTCATGTTAAGGTCGAAAAAGTTGTGATGTGACTTCATATTGTACGATCCTAGGAGCTCGTGAAAACATGGTCACAAGTTTAGTATAGATCTTATATGTGGAATTCATATTTATGACATTCCTTTGAAGCTCGACATCCTTAGAGAAGATCAAGACATTCTTGATTACAGCCGACTTCTTTTGGGTAGGTCTCATAGGCCTCCCTTTCGGTGTAGTTGACGTTGCATTAGGAGTGGTGGGAAACGCCTCGATGAGGTAACAAAGCTTACCATCACCTTTGGTGGCTAGGCGAAGTTGCCCATTCCAATCCGCGAAATTAGAACAATTCTTTTCGAATTTGCATTGATCCATAAAGGATCTAAGCCATGTGATGTAAGATTTATTTAACCTCGCAAGCGAACGAGTTATCGTTGAGTATTGCAAGGTTCGTATCCCAAGGGACGGTAATTATGGTTCTAAGACGGTTTAATCAAATTCTAGTTTAATTCTAGCTAAAAGCAAGTTGAAGATGACTAATGCTAAACGAGACTAACAAGAAGGCAAAGATGCGATTTAAAACAAAGATTAAAAGAAACTAAGGTGAATGGGTTCATTAATGTAAGTATAGGTCAATTATGGTGGGGGTTAGGACTAGTCTAATAGTGAGTCCAAACATATCTCCACCTCTCGGTGCAAGACGATAAATAGGCAAGCCTCCACCTCTCGGTGCGAGACGAGCCCTGGCTTAAGGTTCGATAGGGTTCTCGCCCTAACCTCCCCCTAAACATCCAAAACGCACACACAAACACAATACAAGTCCAAGCTCTCGCTCAAACTAGTAGTTAAACATGGAAAAGACTCAAATTACTCATTCAAGCATTTCAACAAACACCTTGTGTGCACAAAACAAGTAGACTATCATAACACTTAATCTTTATGCCCAATTACCATAATCGACCTATAAACCTAAATTAAATCCCCCCCCATCTACCGAAGCAATACACTACTCAATCATATTAATGGAGGAAAAAATTAAAGATGGATACTTTGATAACAAATAAGCAAGAGAAGACATATTCGACATGTAAACTAATCAAATAAATAAGAAAGAGCAAATAAATGAAAAATAAATGAAATAAAGATGAGAAATTACTAAACATGTAATAAAAGATGAGAACTTGAATCAATAATGGAAGAAAGAGTCTCCTCTTGTCTTCAAATAACAACCCAAATCTTCGCTAATAACTAAGAGAAAGACTAAATCTAACAATAACTAACTAAGAGATTGAGTAATTATCACTAATTAAGAGAGAATAGAGTGCTAATTAGGGAAATATTTTCTACTAATTTCTAGGGTTCTTGTCTAGGGTTGTGTGTACAAAATGAATTAAGAGAGGGGTATTTATAGGTTGGTGGGAATAGAGGTTTCAAAAAAGGAGAAGAGTTGAAAATGCGGACTGGGGTCCTAGCCAGTCTGGCCGGCCGCCGGTGGCCTGGACCGGCTGGGAGTCCCTGCTCCTTTCGTGATGTTTCTCTTGGTGTCGACTCCCCCACCCGGTCTGGCCGGCCGCTGGTGGCCTGGACTGGCTGGGGCTCCCTGCTCCTTCCTCTTTCTTGCTTTGTTGGGGCTAGGTGGGGTGCTCAGCCAGCTGGCCGGCCGCCGGTGGCCTGGACCGGCTGGGACTCCCCTTCCTCTTCATACTCTTCTTTTCTTCATTTCTTCTTCTTCTTTTATTTCTTCTTTTCCTTATATGCTTAGTGACGGTTTCTTACTCCTCATCCCGTCTCATACTTCTTTTGGCATATTTCCTATAAGACGAGACAGAAGTTCATGATATGAAAGCAAAGCGTGATAGAAGGCAAAATGCAATAAAACCAACGCTAAAATGCATTAAATAAGGTCGAAATAGAAGAGAATGAAGAGGGGAGTCGGTCTAAATATATTGTATATTAAACATCCCCACACTTAAACATTACTTGTCCCCGAGTAAGTAAGTGAGCAAAAACAAGACCCTTATTTAATTAAGTTAAACTAAATTACTAAAATCCGATGAGAGGCAATTAACGGGCCTTCTCCGTCCCCTCAACTCACAACGAAACACAATGAGGTATGTACTCCCTTACAAGGCAAGTGGGGTCTTGCGTAAAATTTTTGACACACCCAACAATAAAACACAAATCAGCATATAGGATGCATCATGAAAAGTTAAACCACTTTCCTCATCTAAGCGGTTTTACAAGTTAGCACAAAGGAGCTTTGGTGGAGGATATCGACTCATAGTTTCACTGCTATGCCTAGCCTCTAAATCAAACCCAAAATGACCACAAAGACAATCACGGGTGCTTAGAAACGGATTCTAGGTGGGCAAGGGAAAGTACTTGGCCCTACTCCCAAGATTTACAAGACTACACATGATTCAGCTCAATATCAAGCCTTTGACCCGGCAAGGACACCAAGACCGACTCTTACGATTTTCACTCGACATACAATGAAAGAACGGGTGATTATTTGTACAAAGTAACCAAAATCACTCTCTTAGGTCGACTTGCGAGACATTCCCCCTATAAATGTGGTGCTCCCGCCAACTTGTCCGTCTAAGAAATGATATACGATGCACAAATATGAGTCAATAGTGTTGTAATGGGGCTTAGGTATAGGGTGAGAAAGGGATTCGTGCAAGCATCGATTAGAGGAGATGTGGAGCTCAAAAGAGTAGAAAGTCACATCTTAACCAAACCACCTAATACTACCCAAATAAAAGGCAATAATCCTTCAAAATTTTGCCTTTGATTGCCAACAAAAACGTTCTCATGATTTACATTTCAAAACTTGGATCCAATTGCAACTTATTCAACCCTTTATTTCACTATACTAAAACGATTTTCTATTTTGTTTTCCAATTCATTTTCCTCTTTTGTATTTGATTTTTCATTTTTATTTTTCGCTTTTCTATTTTCTTTTCAATTCCCAACACCAAAAATACTTTATTCACCACGTCTAAAGTCCTCAAAATTTACATCCAAAATAACTCAACATACGCCTTCCAATCAATTAACCCACCCAAATTTGCCGATCAAAACATTCTACATGACTTGCTACTCTTGGTGAGATGTTTTTGGGATGTACATGTTTCATAGCTAAACAAAAGACAAGGTTAAGGCTCAAATTGGGTTACAAAAAGGGTAAATCGATGCGGGGGCATAAGATAAAGCTTATTTGGCTATGTGAGGCTATTTATTTGAAAAATTGACTCAAAACCTTTCACATAAACATTTCTTTAACAAACTATGTCAAGAGCACCATACTCGAGCGTAAAAGATGTAACATGTCACGTAAGGAACTACCCTCAATCTTATACGGGGCCGGTTTGATGGGCCGCTCACTTGAGGCTCTAACCTCACATTTTAGTAGCTAATATCGTCTTGGTAAGGTCTAGGGCCCAATATAGCCTCACAAGGTAGTCTAGACTCGGTCGTTAGGCTAGACTTCCGGGTTTTGCAAGCAAAACCCACTATCATATGATGTCAATGAGGCACAAGCTATCAAAAGAGGGTCGGCAAGGGGGTTCGACATTAATATCATTGTCAACATGACTCCTCCGCCTAGGCTCCAAAACTATATTTACAAAACAATGCAAATGCATGCGTGCTCTAAACATGTGTGTACAATCTACGTGAAATGAAAATGAACGTATTGTATACAAGTTCTATACAAAATGCAACTTAATGCTAATCCTAGCAGCAAGCAACACCACATCATAAACCAATTTGGTTCCCAAAGGAAGCACCCAAGCATAGAATTCTATTCTCCTTCTACACTATATATACAAGAAAAAGAGAAAGGGTTAGAGAAGATATCACCTAGCGCGTCTTCTCCAATGCTCTCCATGTGTGTTGCCTATCAAAAGAGTTAGTGCAAAACAAATATATACAAACTAATCTATACATATTTTTGAACTTTTTTGAAGATTTTTCAATTTTTGTTTGAGGTTTTGTTTGAAATTCTTATCACATATATACAAATGGATATTTCCCTCCCCACACTTAGACCGGACATTGTCCTCAATGTCCAAATGTGGGAGGGGGGGTGAGCAAAATAAAAGAACATGTTTTTGAATTTTTTTGATCTTTGGAGAATGAAATAACATGTTTTTATGTTTTTCAATAACTAGAATATGTAAATGACAATTCAAAAGTGAAATGAATATAAACTAAATGCAAACTAACTACATGGATGCAAGTTTGTTTATTGATAGGAAAAAGGAGCTAATTTGAATTAACTCGCATTTCGATACTTAGAGGAAAACTTTGGATTCAGGGAAATTTTATTTGGATTTTCAAAGTGGCGTAAGGGACAATGTTCAACTCATGAATGCATAAAAATGAAGAAAATTCATCAAAATGCATATGCTCAAAAGAGTGAATTGGTCCACTTACTTGTACCCACAAGGGAAGCTTTTCATTTTTGCCTCCGTTTTGCATCATCGTTGCTCAAAGCCCGGAGCAACTTATCAAATTCTTTGATAATAAATAAAGATGGATACTTTGATGAGAAACTACTCACTCATATTAATGAAGGAAAACATTAAAGATGGATACTTTGATAACAAATAAGCAAGAGAAGACATATTCAACATGTAAACTAATCAAATAAATAAGAAAGAACAATTAAATGGCAAATAAATGAAATAAAGATGAGAAATTACCAAACATGTAATAAAAGATGAGAACTTGAATCAATAATGGAGGAAAGGGTCTCCTCTTGTCTTCAAATTACAACCCAAATCTTCACTAATAACTAAGAGAAAGACTAGATCTAACAATAACTAACGAAGATATTGAGTAATTATCACTAATTAAGAGAGATTAGAGTGTTAATTAGGGAAATATTTCTTACTAATTACTAGGGTTCTTGTCTAGGGTTGTGTGTACAAAATGAATTAAAAGAGGGGTATTTACAGGTTGGTGGGATTAGAGGGTTCAAAAAAGGATAAGAGTTGAAAATGCGGACTGGGGGTCCCAGCCGGCCGGCCGGCCGGCCGCCAGTGGCCTGACCGTCTGGGACTTCCCGCTCCTTTCTTCTTCTTTCGCTTTGTTCTTTCTTCATGACGACTCCCAAGCCGGTCTGGCCGGCCGCCGGTGGCTGGGACCGGTTGGGTGTCCCTGCTCCTTTCTTGATGTTTCTCTTGGTGTCGACTCCCCCAGACGGTCTGGCCGGCCGCCGGTGGCCTTGACCGGCAGGTGCTCCTTGCTCCTTTTTCCTCTTTCTTGCTTTGTTGGGGCTAGGTGGGGTGCTCAGCCGGCCGGTGGCCTGGACTGGCTGTTACTCCTCTTCCCTTTCCTTCTCTTCTTTTCTTCATTTCTTCTTCTTCTTTTATTTCTTCTTTTCTTTATATGCTTAGTGACGGTTTCTTACTCCTCATCCCGTATCATACTTCTTTTGGCATATTTCCTATATGACGAGACAGAATTTCATGATATGAAAGCAAATCGTGATAGAAGGCAAAATGCAATAAAACCGACGCTAAAATGCATTAAATAAGGTCGAAATAGAAGATAATGAAGAGGGGAGTCGGTCTAAATATATTGTATATCACTAAGATACGGTGGTGAGTTGTGGTGCGGGAGGTCGAACCTCGTTATCGTTTGCCGACATTGCGAATAAATAAGTTTGACTACAAAATAGAAAATGAAAGAAACATCAATACTTATCGTTTTAAATACTTGTAAATATTTTAAACAAGTTAAACATTTATATAGTAACCTCTACCCAACTATTATAAATGATTCCGAGATCCAAATTCATATTAATTCGGGCACGGTGAGCCGATTCATCCCTAATTAATATAATTCGGTGGATTAACTATTTTAATCGATTCTACTTTAGAACTCTCGGTCGATGATATACTTTATTGTCTCGGAACACATGGGCCACGAACCTTAATTTTTCGGGTGATAAAAACCAAATTTCGATGCAATAACAATTTATAGCCCCACTTACCCAACGTAACAAGTTTAGCACCTCGCTTAGCCGAGCCTACTTCCTTATGAAATTGAGATTCATGGGTTCTACTATTTGTTAAGGATAAGTCTCAATTATAAAATAGTGGTCAAGTCAATTTATTTTCTATCTCCTTTAAGTGAACAAAATTGATGATCTATCAATAATTATAATTGACGCGGTCGATTACTCGATAAAATGCATGTGCTGTTTATATGGCGATTTGACATACATGTAACATATAAATAAAATGCAAGCATAAAATAAATTCCTAGTATGGCCTTCCTATAAATAGAAAATCAAATAATCTATTTACAAATTCGGAAACCAACTCCTTTGGTCCCTTGAACTTCAAGTGCATGCCTCCCAAAGACACCGTCTTTTATTTCGGAACACCTTTCCGAATGGCTCCGTCTTTAGGAAACTCCGGGGTTACAAATAATTACAAAATGTATAATAAAATTACAATAATTTCCTATTATACATATGTATAAAATTAAATATTACAATAAAAGTGATACGAGATCACATAAAATTACAACCGAATCAATATTCCCTTACATTACGAGCAATATCGATTAAAAACTAAGGCCATACTAAGACAAATTACATAATTCAAAATTACATAAATCCAAAAATGACATTCATACATTCAAAATGCAACATAATTATATGTAAACTCATGCAATATTAATGTGCCAAATCGCCCTAATAAAACTTATATCATATATAAACCCGGTTTTATGGAAATGTGTGATAATAACCAATTAAAATCACAAATCAACACTTAAATAAAATTTAAGTCCAGGTTAATTATCTTAACTGTTTTAGGACTCAAAAATTAGTCTCCACTAAATATTTGACAATAATTCATCTCGGTTTTGCACTATTGCTCGTGTTTTTACCCTTATTCACATAACGTTTATGTAATAATTCCAAATTTAATTACAATAATTTATAAATTTGAAAATTAAAATTTGAATATTATGGAACATTTCCAGGAATATCATCAGGTCAAAATTTTGGTCAAAAATTTTGGAATCATTTTAGAGAAAAATATAGTTGCACTTAATCGATTTTATCAAATAAAATACTCAAAACACAGGAAACTTAATCTAATTAATTTTATAATTTTATATCTGATATTTATAATATTTATTCAACTTATTCTAATTTTCTCATGCCAAAAATTCATTTTAACTATTTATGCCAAAATAATCACTATATATGCCTTTTTAACTATTAAAAATCATAAATCATGCAACATAAATCATCTTTATCTAAAATTTTACATAAACTAGTTAAAATATGCATGTGATGTCATACTAAAATTTCATGGCCATATTCAAAGTTTAGCCATTTTTAGTCATAAAAAGTTCATTTTACTCATTAAAATATGTTTATTTAACCAAAAATCATTAAACCAAGCAATAATCTTCCATAAATCATCAAAATAACCCAAAAATATTTTAGGACCAGGAGGTATTTTAGGCATAAATATTTCGTGACTTTATCATATAAATCACATATTTATAGTTTTATTTAGTTACTTTAACTCGTAAAAACTTATAAAACCGATTTGCATGCAACATCCATATGCTCTAATATCAATTGTTAGGTTCATATACCTACACTTTAGACATTTCTTAGAGAATACTAATTAACTCTTTGATTAGTTTCCAAGATCAAGTGCATACAAACAATAAAACAAAGATAAGAAGGAAAAATTGTTTCCTCACATTGATAATGGACGAGTTGGGCACAAGAGTAAGACTCCTTCTTACTCTTGTTCTTAATCTAGATGAATAAGGGATGAACTCCAAGTTTCAAGTATAGAAACACACCTATTAGTTGCACCTAGATTATCCCAAATCTTCACATATACCATTATACTAGATAATATATATGAAACCTTTAATAATATATATATATATATATCACTACACTTAGTAATATTATCAAGATATTAGAAATATTATGAACTTAGTTTAAACACCAACTTCTCTAAGTTGCAGTGTAAGAATGAGAGATGAATATGTGAACAACTTGTGTTGTTTTGTATATGATCACAAGTAATAAAAAAAGAAGAAAATCCCCTCTTCTTATTTATGAGTGATCCGGCCACCAATACATGAGCAAGTGTGGGTAGTAGCTTTTTTGTCTTCACAATGCACTAGCTTAAGGTCTCGGTTTAGGTATGTAATCATTTTGCTTAATTCTTAATTAGAGCAACAATTACTACCTAAAACCTACCCTAAAAACCGGTGTCCATTTTATCTTTTCTAATTTGTCATATGTCATATGTGTGACATGTGACATGTGACATGTTACATGTAATTATGCTTATAAATGTATATTTAACTAATTTAAATATAATCTTATAACAAATAAAGTCCACTTAATATTTTAAATAATAATTTATAATTACATGTATGTAAAATGGGTCATCTCATATTTGGTTAATATAATCTACAACTAATTATAATTATGATTAACCAATCATGCTTATCTGAAATGTTTCATAAACATTAAGCATTCTTAGTAATATAACAATTAAATTACTAAATTCAATCTTATTTAACCATATTACAATAAGATATCATTCTCACTTATAATATAAACATGTTCAATTTAAGTGATTAATTAATCTGTATCTTTATACAATTAATTAATATTCTCGATTGGGGAATCGTCCTTTCGGTGTGACCTCAAGGGTTCAACTGATCACAACCGTCATATGACAGTAATGTCAAACTCTGGTAAGCCAATCGTTACCGATTAATGTGGACCAATTGACTATAATGTTAATCATCCCTTTCTATTCTTGTTATTAAGATTTAATTAAGTAATCGCACTATTATCGAGGACACTTACTCCATCACTGTGGCCCCCTAGCCGGGTACCCGGCCGCCGCCACCCCCACCGGCTAAGAGTCCTTTGATTGTTGTTGGATGTATTTTGGTGATTTTAAAGTAGTGTGTGCCCCAGCCGGTTACCCGGTCGCCGCCCACCCCCACCGGCTGGGAGTCACGAATTTTAAAGTCTTGTTTGTTGTTGAGGTGTGTGCCCCAGCCGGGTACCTGGCCGCCGCCCCACCGACTGGGAGTCACCCCTATTTCCTTCCCTTTGTTTTCATCCAAGTCCGTGTGTCCCAGCCAGGTATCCGGTCGCCGGTCCCCCTGACCGGCTGGGACTCCCTACACTGACGCCTTTTTGTAAAATGATCATATCTCCTTCGTTACTTGCTTGTTTTTGGCTTATGACCTACCGTTGAAATCGTAAGAGGATAATCTATCTCGTCCATTTGGAATTTATTCATTTTAATGTCTAGAACTCTAGTTATGACCATTTTAAGTGGACCCTTGTTTAACTTGGTTTCCAAACATGTTGTTTTGAAAGGGGATCTATGTTTCTTATTTATTATGCTTCTTAAACTTGATCTAATGCTTATGTATCATGTATTGATTCATGTTTATTAATGTTACATATATATAATGCCATATTCTCATGTTTGGTGATGGTTTTTAGTATGTCCCCTCCTTGAATCGGTTTTGCTTTATGTAATGATTTTAGCACTACTCGTTGAGTGCTTTGAACTCTCATTTCCCGGCTACCCCTTCATACTCGTTATACTGTATTGTCGGAGCGATGGGGTGTATCCTTAGTGCTTGAATGCATTTGTGAGTGGAGATATGACGACGTTGTTGGGAGGCGAACGCAATGCATTGATCGACCCGGCCGTCAAATGGTGTATCCTTGCCAGGTGGTGTCATTGCATGTAGCGTACTTGCTTGAATATGATTCTTGTGCTCTTTCCGCCTCTTTCTTTTAGTTTAGCCGAATTTGGGGTGCACGACGTCCTTTGTGTTGATCGAGTCTTGGAGACTAAATATTTATCGCATGTCAAATCGGAACATGTTCATTCCGAGAGTCTGGCCAGGTTTAGACTAGGACCGTATTATTATCGTCGTCCTACCTGGAGGAAATGAGTCTTTCGTGTACGGAATGTTTATTGTATACGATTCAGGGAAATGTTTATCCCGTGGACGTGTGAATCTTTCGTGTACGAAATGTTTATCGTATACGCTTCAAGGAAATGTCATTTACCGCAAAATGTTTATCGTATATTTCTTGTATAGATACTAGTGCATGTGATTTACCGTGAGAGTGTATATGCTTACATGTGATCATATGATGGATTGTATACTTGGAATTGCTGGATGTCTGTGATTGGTTTGTATGTCGAGTCCCTAAAATTTTCAAGCATATGTCGATAATGGTGAGATGCAAGCTCTTAGTGTGTTATATGGTTGCCAAGGGGAGTCTTCCCCGAGTCTTGTATTGCATGATGATGATGGATGATGGTTTCTTTTACTCGAATATTGTTATTATCATAATGTTATTCTCACATCTGGCATGATATATATGTTTGCATGATGACACATGAATATATGCTTATTTATGTGCGGTTTGATGTGATATGGCTGGGAGAACCCTGAGTTACTCCCTACTGACTGTGACATTCATTTTTAATTAATAAACAGGTTGCAGGAGGTTGGTGTTTGCATGGGGTTGTGGCGAGTGAGTTAGCAAGCGTTGTGCTTACAGCAATTCACCCTTAGCGTGTAGTTTATATTAGTTTATTATCTTCAATGTGTTTTATCAAGGGATCGATTTCCCTTGTATTTATTTAAGATACAATTTGTATAAATGATTTATTAAATTAAGTTTTGGTTTTATAATATAGTGGCATTCGCGGTTTTGCTTTTAAAGTTTTTAAAATATCGTATTTTACGCTCCAAATCTATGTGTTTACTTTATTGTGAAATCGCGGGGTGTCACAGTAGAGCTACCCAGAATACTCGTGGTACTATCTCGAAGGCTAAGGTGAATCTAGAGCCGAAGGCACTTGCGATAGTAAGAACTCCTATTACTGTTAAATTCTTTATTACTTCTGTTATTCATAATACTTCATCTACATCGCGACCTACTGTTAATCGATTTCCTGCCACTGACTCTACGCGATCTAGGGTTCCCCTTAAAATTGGAGATAAATCTGCTACAATCCCTAATCCTGTAATTAATTATGCTATTATTGTTAATTCGGATAATCGGGCTAAATCTTTTATTGTGATTACATCTGTTCTTGTAACTAAACCCTGGAACAAAGTTGTTATATCGCAAGAAGGTATGAACCTGTTATTTTGTGAAGATTCTGCAAAGGCGGAGATTGTGAGAATTTATGTGGATGATGTAGGAGAGGAATTAACCTACTGGAAATTTACTTTGATGGGGAGTGTTTTAGGTGGGAAACCTAAGGTTCAGCAACTTGAAGCTTATGTGAAAATTTTTGGCTTAATGTAGCCCAACCTATGGTTCAACACTATAGAAAAGGATGTTTTAGCTTTCGCTGTCACTCAGAGGAGGATATGAACAATGTCCTAAAGGGTGGACCATGGAATATAGGATCTCACACTCTCATCCTTAAGCAATGGACGCCCACATTTGCTCAGGTAATAGACACTATTACTATTGCCCCCATTTGGATTCTCTTTCCATCTTTAGACCCTTTTCTCTGGTCTAGTGGTGCTTTAAGTCGCCTTGCTAGCCAGATTGGGAAACCTCTCTTTGCTGATTTAACAACCACTTGTAAAGCTAAGCTAGCTTTTGCAAGAGTTATGGTGGAGGTGGACATTTCTCAGAAGTTGTCTAATGAAGTTCTTTAATCTACTCCTTATCATGACCTCATCTCTCAAAAGGTCGTCAATGAATGGATACCATATTATTGTGAGGGATGTAGGAAGTTGGGACATACCAAGGAGTATTGTAGATTGAACAAAGCTAAGATCAAAACTGCCCAGGCAGTTACAAAACCTAGTGACACCATCTCCACTCTAGTTGTTTTGACCTCAGAATGCTCTGAGCTAGGCCCAACTCCTCTTGGGATGGATAAGGAAGGCAAGGACAATGTGACTGAGGGGAGGTCAGGATGCTCAAGTCTAGGCTTCACCTCCTCCATGGACTTGGTTTTGCCTCCACCTAAGACGGATGAGGGCTCAGTATGCCAGAAGCAAGGGTCTAATACAGCTGGGAAGCAGAGGGCTGTCCAAGGTGTTTAATGTATCATCAGGGAAAAAAAACTCATGTTCCTCTTTTAACAAATTTGAGGCTCTATCTAATGCAAACAGGTTTGAAGTTTTACTTATTGCTCCTAATATGGTTATTTCCAACAAGGAGGGAGAACCCCCTGACCCTCTACTCATTTCTACATGATCCTTGCCACTTGGAACATTAGAGGGTTTAATGACCCCTTAAACATCAAGAGGTTAGGCATCTCTTGAATACTAATAAAATTGATATACTTGGCCTGCTTGAAACTCATTTTAAGGAACCCAATATGAATAACATTGTTCAGAAGTTTTCTAGATATCAAATCATTACCAACTATCAAACTCACTATAATGGTAGGATCTGGGTTTTTTGGAACCCTATAACCATTACAGTGAATAATACTATTATAAACAAACAGTTTATTCATTGCTTATAATGCTACGAATCATAAAATGGATATCTCTATTGTCTATGGGTGTAATTCTGCTGAAGACAGGGAAGATTTATGGGATAATCTGAATCAACTTTCTCATAAGGTGGGTAGTTGGACTATTCTGGGTGATTTTAATATTGTAAGAGATGTTTCTGAAAGACTTGGGCCACATCCTCCCAAACTTTCTGAAATTAAAGGTTTCAATGATTGCATTAGAGAATCTCAGCTGGATGACTTGAGTACCAGTGGATGTGAGTTCTCTTGGACTAATAAACACATGGATGGGTCTAGAGTCTGGGCTAGACTTGATAGGGTTATGGTTTGTAGAGTCTATTGATCGAATACGAAAGAGGGGGGTGAATTGAGTATTAAAAGTTAGCCACACTTTTTCGATTTATATGATATGTAATTAATTATTTGATCTTATAGATTAAAATCAACTAATTAATAAATCAAAGTAAGTACTAGTAACGAAATAACGAAAAGTAAAGAGAGGCACACGTGAATTTTGAAGTGGTTCAGTTTCACAAGTCGAAACCTACGTCCACTATTCTCGATTAATAATCTTTAGTACCTTTATCCGGATTACAAAAATTATCAACCCACTCGTATAATCAACTATGATTATAACTCAAGGTGAGTATCGCTAAATACTCTATACTATCTTACGTTAATAAGAAAGTACAATATAACTCACACAGATTCTCGTTAAAGAATAAGTAAGATTATGTGATGTACTATTATCCAATAACGTATTTCACGTGAGCGATTGACAAAGAAGATGCACGACTATTTTCGAAAAACAAACACTAAAAATAATAAATATTTTGCTCAAGGTTTGCTTTAAAAAATGATTTGAAAAATTCTCTCAATGTGTATGTAAGTCTTTGTTTGAATGATTGAGATGGAAGGAGTATTTATAATAAAAGCATAGGAGATATAAAATCTAAAACCCTATCTTTATATTTAAGAAAGATATTTATCTTTAATATTTCAAAATATTGTTTGCTTTATCTTTTAGAAATATATTTATCTTTAATATCTCAAAATATTGTTGTAAAGATATATTAGAATCCTAGGTTAAGGTAAACAAGGAAACCAAGCCATGATGGCCGAAATCCTCATCACCAACGAAACCCTAGGAGCACGCAATCCTAGGAGGCACAATCCTTGGATCTCACGAATCCCTAGGTGGCTCAACCCTAGGTGGGCTTATTAGGTTAACAACAAATTGAGATAGAATATATTAGAAATCCTAGATAGCATGACAACTCATAAGTTGTATTACTAACCAATAGAATCTCATAAATACATACTCTATTAAAACTTTTGATAAATATAAAAATACTCTTTCTCTTTTTGAAAACATTTAAAATACTTATTTCCAAAATCATGCATCAACATTTATCATCCAAAGTAATAGGTTAAAGCTATAACTTTGAACTTTAGTATGTAAAGTTATAAGTGAGTCATAACTTTACAAACTTAAAATCACTCTAATGGAATAGTTACCTAATGACGACCTATACTATCTAATCTTCACACAAAGATCTTCAGTATACGGATCATCTCTTCATCTTGATCACAAAGACCCTCCATCTTGAGTCTTGTGTTATTTGAGTTAGATCTTGCTTTAATTGTTTCTTTAAAGTTATAACCAAGTTAGCTATAACTTTGCATAGGAACTTCCAATGTTATACCTCAAGCTCCTATAACTTTGTCTCATATAATGCTTCTAAGTTATGCCTGAAGTTCCTATAACTTTGATCTTCTTTCTTGTAATTGTTGTTAGCTATGATAAGACTAAAACACACAATTACATGCATATGATATATCAATTAAAGCACATTATCAAGTAAACACATGTCATTATCAAAACTATAAAATAGGTCCAACATGGTTAATATTAGTTGGGCCCATCACTTTCCTGGTTCCAATGTTGTTGTTCTCCTCCCTGGTCTTTCTTATCACTCTCCTCTCCTTGTCCATGTGTTTGATACTATCATCTGTAAGAAGCAGTTTAGTTTCTTAAACCGTTGGATTGCTCATCCAGATTATTTACACACTGTTCAAAATGTCTGGATCAGTGATTGCAGGAGATCTGTCATTTATAAGTTCTTTAGGAAACTTTCTGTGGAGAGAAAGGCTCTTACTCTGCTTCATAAGAATGAGTTTAATAGTCTTTCTGACCGTGTTAATAATGCTTGGAATGAACTTAAGGCATGTCAGCAAAATTTTAGCCCTAACTTTGGTGATGCTAGTTTACTTATGATGGAAACTTTGTTGATTGATAGATATAAATTTCATAAAAAAGCTGAGTTGGATATGCTTCAACAAAGGGCTAAAATTCATGGAATCAAACTCAATGACTGCTCTTCTAGTTATTTTTTTTTTGCTAAAATTGCTAGGAGGAAGCAACAAAATATTGTGGGTCAAATCATCAATCACCATGGTAATTCTGTTCAAGGACTTGAACATGTCAACAAATATAACACCCGCAAATGTACCTTATTTTATTTTAATAATATTATATTTTTATTAATTAGCGTAATTTTAGAGTTAGATTAGAACTTAATTTCCCGTGTCTAATTTAGCAAATCCGAGTCCGTATTCAAACTCTACTCGGAATTCCGTGTGGGTTACGCCTTAAGCCACATTTTGTGCTTTTTCCCCATATGTTTCCACTCACCTTATTTAACCCCTTATTCCCCCATTTTCCACTCACCCTCTTCTACCTCTCACAAACAACCAAAACCCTAACCACCATTTTTTATCAACTCAAGCTTCACTCAACCCATCCATTCCTTACCCAAATCTCTTGATTTTCATCATAATCTTCCTCTCTTATCCTCCTCTACCTTGTGTGGTAATAAAATTACCGTCTTTCTCATTTTCAATTTTTCCGTCTTTCTCAAAGGTGAATTGTATTCATCTTTTGGTGTCTTTGTGTAGGTGGAGACCTTCAAGACCCCGAAAAGGATTACTATCTTGTAACACCCGCAGATGTACCCTATTTTTTCTAGTAAAAATATTTTACGGACACTTTTCAGCGAAATTTAGTTTTAATTTAGAATTTAATTTTCCGAGTCGAATTTGGAATTTCCGAGTTCGTATTTAAATATTACGCGAAATTTCAATTGAATTCCATCTTGAGCCGTCTTTGACTTTTCTTGACTTTTGAGCCGTCTTTGACTTTTCTTGACTTTTGAGCCGTCTTTGACTTTTCTTGACTTTTGAGCCGTCTTTGACTTTTCTTGACTTTTGAGCCGTCTTTGACTTTTGTTGACTTTTTCCCACTTACTCACCCTACATATACTCCCTCATACTACCTCACCTTAACCTAATTCATTCACACAAACACAAACACTTCTTCTTCCTTATGAAAAACCAAAACCTTGCCTCCATTTTTGATCCAATCTTTGAATCATCGTATCTCATTCGTTTCTTGCTCAAATTCACGTAAGTTCGTCTTATTCTTCCCCTCTTAGCTTCCTCTATCCGTATTGGTAATAAAATTACCGTCTTTCTCGCTTTTTAAATTATCCGTCTTTCTCAAGGTGAATGATATTCATCTTTTATTAGCTAATTGTATGTAGGTGGAGACTAGGAAGGTTTAGAAACCGTTTAAAGACGCGAAAAGGTAACGGTGAAGGGTTACTCGATATCATTTACGTGTTTTATGTGTTTTCTATGTTAGTAATCGTATTTAGATTAGGATTAGTAATCATAGGAATTGTGTTGTTGATGATGGTTGTTGTTAGTTGTTATTTGATATGAGAATTGATGGTTTGTGTTGATAAATGAGGATTTTTGGTTGATAACATGTTGGAATTTGATTGTGCCTAAGTCCCGTGTAGGACGCTGGCTGCGTCGTAGGACGCAGGCTGCGTCGTGGGGACGCAGGCTGCGTCGTGGTGACGCAGGCTGCGTCGTGGTGACGCAGGCTGCGTCGTGGTGACGCAGGCTGCGTCGTGGTGACGCAGGCTGCGTCACTCGCTGCCAACAGAAATTTTCCTTCACTGACCCCTTTTCGTAAAATGATCATATCTCCTTTGTTACTTGCTTGTTTTGGGCGTGTAACATCCCTTTGGAACCGTAAGAGGATAAGCTATCAGCTACATTTGGAATTTCTGCATTTGCATGTCTAGAACTCTAGTTATGACCGTTTGAAGTGGACCCTTGTTTTCGTTGGTTTCCAAACAACGTTGTTTTGGAGAGGTATCTATGTTTTTTATTCATTATGCTTCATAAACTTGTGTCTAATGCTTATGTATCATGTATTGACTCATGTTTATCATATTTAAGTTATATGTTCATATTCTCATGTTTTGTGACGGTTTTTGGTATGTCCACTTTGAGTCGGTTTTTACAAATGAATACGGTTTGAGCACTATTTGTTATGTGCTTTGTACTCTCATTCCCTTGGCTACCTCCACGTTCGTAAGGCTGGAATGTCGGAACGGGGAGGTATCCTACTGCTTAATTGCATGTGTTAGTGGGCATACGACGACGTTGTTGGGAGTTGAACGCTTTGCGTTGATCGACCCGGCCGTCAAATGTTGTGTACTTGCGAGGTGGTGTTATTTGCATGTAGCGTACCGCTTGTTATGAGGCTTGTGCTCTTTTCCGCCTCTTTCGTGAATTGATCTACCGAATTTGGGGTACTCGGCGTCTTTTGATTGACCGAGTCTTGGATGCGAAATGTTTATCGCATGTTGAATCGGAACACGTTTATTCCGAGAATCTGGCCAGGTTTAGACTAGGACCGTATTATTATCGTCGTGCTACCAGGAGGAAATTAGTCTACATATACGAAATGTAGCATCGTGTATGCGTTCAGGGAAATGTTATATCCCGTGGATGCCTGTTAATCATACTTGCCATGTACACGGTGCTAGTGCGTTTCATTTACCGTGAGAGATGTCGTCTTGGTGTCGTCGTTCTTGAATGCGTGATTTCATGATTTTATTCATGGTCATTGCATGATTGGGCATCGTCTATGTATTGGTATGTCTGAATGGATGATAATATGATGGATTTATTGTGGTCATCGCATGACTTGGCATGGTTTGTTTGTCGAGTCTCAATCTTATCAAACTTATACCGCTAACGGTGAGATGCAAGCCCTAGTGAGCGTATTCGGTTGCCTAAGAGTGTCTTCCCCGAGTCGTTGTATAAAATGACGGATTCGGATTTGATTTCCATATAATCTTATCATTCTATATTGAATTGCCTATCTATCCTTATCGTATCTCACATGTATATCCTTATGTATGCATGCTCTACTTTTGTATTTCCTTCTATGTACGTTTAATGTGATATGGCTGGGAGAACTCGGAGTTACTCCCCACTGACTGTGGCGTTCATGTTTTTCATGGATGAACAGGTTGCTTGATTTGGATGGCTTTTTGCTTGTGGTATTTTGGGTTCAGGTGTGAGCTAGCGGGCGTTGTCCCTGGATGAAACACCTCTAGGCGTTTATTAGCTAGTTTGCTAATCACTTTGATATTGATAACAGTTTGAGAGACTTCGTCTCTTATAGTATTTTGTATTTGGTTTGTAATTTTTGACACTCCTCGTATTTTCTATCTTGCATGTATAAAAGTTTTTAAAAGTTTCATATTTCCGCTATATAATTCACATGCTTGTATACTTTATATTTCCGCATTCAAGAGGGTTGTCACAGTTGGTATCAGAGCTTTATCGCTCCCGACGCACACACGTGAACCCTAAACTTAAATTACTTGACCTTGAAATAATAAATGAGAGATGGGTAGACTTAAGGACCTAAGGTGGTAGTCTTTGGTGTACTTGATGTTTGTTAGGTTCTAACTTGTTTGTTGATTGTGTTGAGTGATGTTATGTTTGTTTGTATTTACCGTCTTAAGTGGATCATTGTGTTACCTAGAAGAAGTATCCTTTACCGAAGATTGAAGATTGACAAGCCTAATTGAAGTGTATTTCTTCCTCATCTATGAATTCTCTCGTCCTTATTGTCTTATGCTCTCTTCCTTCTATCTGGTGCTTCTTTCTCTTCCATCTTGTTGTCTCTTGGAAATTACTCTTGATAGTTCTTCCATCTTACTATTGGTATCCTTACCTCCTCTTGTAACATTTTTGTGGATGCCATACCCAATTGTTTGTGGTATATTGTACTTGGTTGGAAGAATTTTAGACTTTGTGGACTATTAGTGTTTGTTAGAATGAATTTGTGATTTGAGG
>JAIUZE010034387.1:0-10523 GCA_022085475.1 Heliosperma pusillum | reverse complement strand
ACAATTAAAATATCTCAAGTGAGTGGAAAACGATGACATGGGCGTGTGACTCATGCCAAAGTCGAGTTTCGATTTTGTTACGGGATTTACGATGAGTCGGGAATAGTTAAATGACGTTCGGTTAAAACCGTAAACGTTATTCTTTAAATTCCGAATAATTCAAAATAATTATATTAAATTATGATAAATCTTAATAAATCTAAATAAAAATAAATCAAAAATATTATTTTTTTAAATAAAATTTCGGTCCTCAAACTTATGAGGCGAGTCGGGAAAAAGTCAACGGAAGTCAAAGTTGACTGAAAATTCGAGAAAAGTCAAAGATGACTTAAAGTCAAGAAAAGTTTAGGACGACTTAAAAGTCAAGAAAAGTCAATGACGACTTTTAAAAAGTCAAGAAAAGTCAAAGACGACTTAAAAGTCAAGAAAAGTCAAAGATGACGAAAAACGTGATTTTCATGAAATCTCTCAGAATTCCAAATACGAACGCGGAATTTCAAAATAAGACTCGGAACAAAAATTTCTATTTTAAAAACTTAAGTTCTACTGAAAAGTGTTAGTAAATATTTTTTACTAGAAAAATCGGGTACTTTTCGGGTTGTTACATCAAATGTGTCCGGATTCATGCCCTTTAAACAAGCCATTAAGCCTTGCATTAAAGAGAGGTAGATGAAGAGAAGATGCGTAGAATACAATAAACCCGATCGGATTTGTCGATCCCCGATCGGGGATGTTGTCTGTTCAGAATTTTGACTTTCGTTTGATCTTCCCTTGGTATGTGACTTTATCTACCTTGACTCCCTTGACTTTAGATTCGAATGGGGACGTAACTAACACCTATTGGGCCTCATTTCCTCCCCTACTTGAGCTTGATCATGTCCTCAAGGGTTAAGGGTCGGAGTATGAGGTTTGAGACGACTTTCGTCGACGAATAGCAAAACCGTCGCAACTTGTGCATATGAGCTCGGAATGACTTGAAACTTGTTCCCTTAGACTCGGAACCTCTAGATCTTTATAGCATGCCATCTTAACCTCACGTAATCATCCTTCTTAGCTTCTCCTTGCTCATATTTCCTTCAAATGACGGGATTTGAAGTAGAAACAACTCATTTCCTACAAATGACATTAAAGCACGAGAAATATTACAAATGAGAGATTAGCTCATAAAACCACTTCTTAAAGTGGATAAACCATATCAAATTGAGCTAAAATGAGGGGATAAAATCATATAAATATTCACTTATCATTACGCCTTAAGCCACATTTTGGGCTTTTTCCCCATATTTCTTAAGTCACCCTTATACAACCCTTTTCCCCCATTTTTCCACTCATCCTCTTCACCCTCACCAAACCACCAAAAACCCTAACCACTATTTTTGGGATCAACTCAAGTTCATCACTCCTCATTCATTCTTCACCCGAATCTCCTTATTTTCATCATAATCTTCCTCTCTTATCCTCCTCTACCTTGTGTCGTAATAAAATTACCGTCTTTCTTATTTTCACTTTTTCCGTCTTTCTCAAAGGTGAATTGTATTCATCTTTTTGTGTCCTTGTGTAGGTAGAGACCTTCAAGACCCCGACAAGGATTATTACGTCATGGAGGAAGACTTAGAAGGCGATTGAAGACGCACAAAGGTAACGGTGAAGGGCTACACGATATCAATACGTGTTTTAATGCTTTAATTGATGTTTACTAAATGTCTAGTAACAACTATTAGGCATTTAATGTGTTTTGATATTAGTGAATATGCTTAGAATTGGATGAGTAGTGTTAGAATTTGTGTTGGTTAATGATTGTTGATAGTTGTTGATGATTATTGGTGTTGTGTGATGATTCTCGTGTATATGTAGCCCCAGCCGGCCGACCAGCCGCCGGTCAACTGACCGGCTGGGAGTGTGGCTGATGTGAAATTGGCGTTTCGAAATATTTTTTGTATTATGTAAGTCTCAGCCGGCCGATCGGCTGCCAGTCAGCCGATCGGCTGAGACACCCCCCTTTCTTTCTTCTTTTTCTCAAATGGTATGTGGTCCCAGCCGGGTAGCCGGCGGCCGGTCCACTTGACCGGCTGGGACATCCCTGTATTTTTGATGGTTTTTGATTGTTGCTGAAGTGCCAGCCGGGTAGCCGGCGGCCGGTCACCTTGACCGGCTGGCACCCCTGAGTTCTTCTTCTACTTCTTTCTTTATGCTCTCACTTATAATAGTTTGTACGGTTCGTTTATCGTATAAGTTTACGTAATAGCCTTAAATATTCATGTTTAGAATATATGATATCCCATTCGCTTATATCGCATGTTTCGTGACGATTTTTGATATGTCCCCCTTTGAGTCAGTTTTACATGTGTTTTGATTTGAGCACTAATCGTTAAGTGCTATGAACAGAACGAGGAGGTGTATCCTTAATGCTTGTATGCATGTTTTAGTCAGGATATTACGACGTTGTTGGGACGCGAACGCAATGCGTTGATCGACTCGGCCGTCAAATGTCGTATCCTTGCAAGGTGGTGTCATTGCATGTAGCGTACCGCTTGATTATGATTCTTGTGCTCTTTCCGCCTCTTTCGTGTAGTTGTGACCGAATTTGGGGTACTCGGCTTCTGTGTTTGACCGGGTCTTGGATGCAAAATGTGTATTGCATGTCGAATCGGAACACGTTTATTCCGAGAGTCTGGCCAGGTTTAGACTAGGACTGTATTATTATCGCCGTCCTACCGGGAGGAAACGAGTCTACATATACGAAACGTGTATCGTGTATGGTTCATGAAAATGTTTATCCCGTGGACGTGTTTTGATCATTCTTTCTATGTACATGGTGCTAGTGCGTGTCATTAACCGTGAGAGATTATGTTACCATATTCGTATGTTTGGATGGATTTTTATATGTTGATTATTTGATACCGTTGGATGACTTGGCGTGGTTTATATGTCGAGTCTCTATCTTATCAAATATATGTCACTAACGATGAGATTTAAGCCCTAGTGAGTATATAGTTGCCTAAGGGTGTCTTCCCCGAGTCTGTCTATAATCTGATAATTACAGTTTTTTACTTCATGCGCATATAGCTTAATATATTGAAATGCTTATTTATACTTCTCGTAATTCACACATATATATAAGTATGCTTCCACATTTTTAGTACCGTTTATGTATGTTATTTGTGATATGGCTGGGAGAACCCGGAGTTACTCCCCACTGACTGTGGCGTTCATGTTTCATGAATGTACAAGTTGCTTTGCTGGATCTTTGGTTGTTTTTGGGTTCAGGTGTGAGCTAGCGAGCGTTGGACTTGACGATTCACCCATAGACGTTCTTGGCTAGTTTACTAAACAACTTTTATGTTTGATAACGTTTTGAGAGACTACGTCTCTTTATAGTATTTTATACTTTAGTCGGTGTTTATTTGACATTCCTCGTACTCTTCCTTTGGCATGTAAAAAGTTTCAAAAATATCGTATTTTCCGCTATAAATTGCATGCTTTTTATGTCTTATTTCCGCTATCGCGAGGGTTGTCACAGTTGGTATAAGAGCCTATGACGCTCCCGACGCACACACGTGAACCCTAAACTTAAATTATTACTTGACCTTAAAATAATGAATGAGAGATGGGTAGTCTTAAGGACCTAAGTTGGTAGTCTTTAGCGTGCTTGATGTTTGTTAGAATCTAACTTGTTTGCTGATTGTGTTGAGTGATGTTATGTTTGTTTGTACCTACCGTCTTGAGGTGGACCATATTTTGGCAAGAAGAAGTATCTTTTGTCGAATATTGAAGATCGACGAGCCAAGTTGAAGTGTGTTCCTCCCTCACTATGATTTCTCTTGTCTATAGCGTACCTTTCTCTCTTCCTTCTACCTAGGTGCTTCTTTCTCTTCCAACTTGTTTTCCTCTTGGAAATTACTCTTGATAGTTTCCTCCATCTTAACATTGGTATCCTTACCTTCCTCATGTAACATTTTTGTGGATGTCATACCCATTTGTTTGTAGTATATTAACCTTGGTCGGAAGAATTTTGGACTTTGTGGAATGTTGGTGTTGATTAGAATGAATTTGGGATTTGAGAAAAAATTGTGTAGACCTAAGTTCACCCCTAGTAGTGAGATTTTGTATCCTTGAGGAGAGTGTGGTAAGATATGTTTGATGATTTTAGAGTATAAAGGCTTGCCATGACTTGTGTGTGGATAGTTCATGGTATTCGATGGTGTAAGTTAAGGTTGAATGAGTTGACTAGGACCTAAAGCCTGTTGGTGACTCAATCTTCCGGACTTAGCAGTTTGATAATATTGGGATTGCCTCGTGGATCATGTCTATGTTAGAATTTAGTGGAAGTGAGAAGCTTCGAATGATTTGTGGAGGTGGAAAATGCATTTGGAGTAAGTGACGTCATATAGTGATGTTGTGAGATTTTGGTATAGGCTTGATGGAAAATCATTTGGCTCTAGTCCTTTGGTTCAAGGTTGTGACTTTGACTTATGGTATCGGAGACTCGTTTGAAATAGTAAGGTTTCGTTGTAAGTTGAACCATATTACTTGAGGATTATAGATATGAGTGAGACTCGATGATGTGAGCTATGCTGCAAATACCTTGGGACATTAATGATGATATTTGACTTCATGTTGTACTTTGATAATAATGAGCTCGTGGGCTATATGAGTTGAAAATGACCGAGTATGGGAGTATTTGTTAGTCCTTCAGTTAAAGAAACCTTTGAGGTTGTGTTGAATATTTGAGCTAAAGGAATGTTATTAGTTTGAGTTGCAATTCTGCTTTTGGGAATCCATGTTATGTGAAAGGATTGATAAATTGGAAAATAATCGATTTGTCGAAGTTAGGTGTAGGTTATTTTGATGATTTGTGGTAAGGTGGTCCCTTATGAGAGCCGTTTGTTTGAGGAATAAATTATTTTTGCTGTCGCCCTAAGTTTGATAGGAGAAATGTTGTGGTTGAAGCCTTATACCTTTACTCGTACCATTATCCCTTTCCATTTCCTTTCATGCAAGTTTCTACTAAGTCCGATCCCTAGGAAAATATTTTCTCTTATCTTTTTCTTTGCTTGGCTATCTTCATATATATCTATCCAATTTCTAGCTTTTGGCTTCCTACCTCTAGCGTTCCTCTAATTCTCGTCCCATCTTATCGCATTCGCGTTTCCCTCGAAATTTCCTATCGTTTCCAGTTTCATGGTGACATTGTCATTCCTCTTGTGAGATAATTGGGTTGTTAGCTAGCTTTGTGTTGATTTTGACCATACATAGGATTTGGAGTTAAACCTTAGAATGAATTTGTTGGTGGTATTGTACAATCTTGGTGGCTTCATATTTTGAACTTGATATTTTGAGCTTCATAAATAGGATTTGGGAATCGAGTTGACCGTGATAATAGTTCCTTGTTGTTGGGTATTATAATGGTTGCTTGGGATATCAATTTGGAATTAGATGTCTCTAATTGGTGGATTCTAAAAAAGACTTTGCTTTAGGGTAATTAAAGCGGTACCCAAAGTTTGAGGAGTGTTGTCATAAGTGAAAATCGATTCATTTTGAGTTTTAGATGAACTAGATGATTTGAATGGTTGTCTGATCGCCAAGTGATTGGCCATTTGTGGTTTGGAATTAGTAATTGTTTATTCTTAAGAAATTATAGTTTGAGATTGAAAAATGTTCGTTGCAAGCTTTGGATAGTGAGTGCTAAGTTGTTATGGATTATAGAGTTAGAATGGTGAACCCATTTACCTTAGGATTAGTAACCACCATAGTTTGCTAATGTGACTATTTATATTTAGGCATCGAGTGTAGTAATGATCGAATCAATGATGTTAAGGCGTATTAAAGAATCCTTATAGTCCATAATGGATTGTGGATTTTCCCTTGTTGTGAGACCTTGGGTGAGGCTAGTTGGATCTTAAATAATTATGTTTATTGCTTTGACCGTGATTGTTGTAAATAATGTTTATAGAGTTTAGCGATTTAGAATGGTTAAGGTGTAATTGAGGTAAGTTACATTCCCTTGAGGACTAGTTTATTAGTAGAGTTAGTGATGTCGAATTCTTGTAGATCTTCCTACCGACTTTATCGTGATCTTCCTATCTTTAAGAGTTCGATTTGTTTCGATTTTGCGTGTTTTGTATATATTTTGTTACCCTGATTTGTGTGTGAGATGTTCGAGTCGCTCTATGTACATGTAATGTCTTGTTGTTTTGATTCTATCTTTGAGAAAACCTTAAAATTTCTATATTGTATTCCTAATTTAACTTTTCAAAGAAGTCTAAAAATGGATTGTGTACCCTCTTTTTGGAGAAAATAGATTCCTTTCGCTTTTATATTTGGATTTTGCGTTGGTTGGATGTTTGGACTTGTTATTGGAGACGTCTGGTGACTAGTCCTTCACTTACTAACGTTTGTTTTGAATTTCGATTTCACTATTTCGACATTGATTTGATTTGGATAACTAGAGTTCTGGTTGCGACGAGCACTCTTGTGATCCATAAATGAAGTTTTGTACTTATGAAAAATCTCCTTAAACCGTTTTCGAGAAGAACCTCATTTCATAAATGTTTCCCTTGTAAAAGCTTTCGTATTAATTTTGAAAACCGATTCTTGTCTTTGATACTTTTGTTTTCCAACTCTCAAGTTTCGAAGGCGAAACTTTTTAAAAGTTGGGGTGATTGTAACACCCGCAAATGTACCCTATTTTATTTTAATAATATTATATTATTATGAATTATAGTAATTTTAGATTTAGATTAAAACTTAGTCTTCCGTGTCTAATTTAGCAAATCCGAGTCCGTATTCGGAATCTACTCGGAATTCTGTGTGGGTTACGCCTTAAGCCACATTTTGGGCTTTTTCCCCATATCTCTCCACTCACCCTTATATAACCCTTTCCCCCCATTTTTCCACTCATCCTCTTCACCCTCACCAAATCACCAAAAACCCTAACCACCATTTTTGGGATCAACTCAAGTTCATCACTACTCATTCATTCCTCACCCAAATCTCCTTATTTTCATCATAATCTTCCTCTCTTATCCTCCTCTACCTTGTCTGGTAATAAAATTACCGTCTTTCCCATTTTCAATTTTTCCGTCTTTCTAAAAGGTGAATTGTATTCATCTTTTGGTGTCCTTGTGTATGTAGAGACCTTCAAGACCCCGACAAGGATTATTACCTCGTGGAGGAAGATCTAAAAGGCGATTGAAGACGCACAAAGGTAACGGTAAAAGGGTTACTCGATATCAATACGTGTTTTAATGCTTTAACTGATGTTTACTAAATGTCTAGTGAAAATTATTAGTTATTTAATATGTTTTGATATTAGTGAATATGGTTAGAACTGGATGAGTAGTAGTTAGAATTTGTGTTGGTTAATGATTGTTGATGATTATTGATGATTATTGGTGTTGTGTGATGATTCTCGTGTATATGTAGTCCCAGCCGGCCGACCGGCCGCCGGTCAGCTGAGCGGCTGAGAGTGTGGCTGATGTGAAATTGGCATTTCGAAATATTTTTGGTATTATGTAAACCTCAGCTGGCCGACCGGCTGAGACACCCCCCTTTCTTTCCTCTTTTTCGCAAATGGTATGTGGTCCCAACCGGGTAGCCGGCGGCCGGTCCACTTGACCGGCTGGGACATCCCTGTATTTTTGATGATTTTCAATTCTTGACCGGCCGGTCCCCCTTTGAGTCTGTTTTACATATGTTTTGATTTGAGCACTAATCGTTAAGTGTTATGAACTCTCATTCCCCGGCTATACCTCCTTGCTCGTTAGACTGGAATGTCGGAACGAGGAGGTGTACCCTTAATGCTTGTATGCATGTTTTAATGAGGATATGACGACGTTGTTGGGACGCGAACGCAATGCGTTGATCGACCCGGCCGTCAAATGTCGTATCCTTGCAAGGTGGTGTCATTGCATGTAGCGTACCGCTTGATTATAATTCTTGTGCTCTTTCCGCCTCTTTCGTGTAGTTGTGACCGAATTTGGGGTACTCGGCTTCTGTGTTTGACCGGGTCTTGGATGCGAAATGTGTATCGCATGTCGAATCGGAACACGTTTAGTCCGAGAGTCTGGCCAGGTTTAGACTAGGACTGTATTATTATCGTCGTCCTACCGGGAGGAAATGAGTCTACATATACGAAATGTTTATCGTGTATGGTTCAGGGAAATGTTTATCCCGTGGACGTGTTTTGATCATTCTTGCTATGTACATGGTGCTAGTGCGTGTCATTAACCGTGAGAGATTATGTTACCATATTCGTATGTTTGGATGGATGTTTATATGTTGATTATTTGTGACCGTTGGATGACTTGGCGTGTTTTATATGTCGAGTCTCTATCTTATCAAGTATATGCCACTAACGGTGAGATTTAAGCCCTAGTGAGTATATAGTTGCCTAAGGGTGTCTTCCCTGAGTCTGTCTATAATCTGATACTTACAGTTTTGTACTTCATGCGCCTATAGCTTAATATATTGAAATGCTTATTTATACTTCTCGTAATTCACACATATATATAAGTATGCTTCCACATTTTTAGTACCGTTTATGTATGTTATTTGTGATATGGCTGGGAGAACCCGGAGTTACTCCCCACTAACTGTGGCGTTCATGTTTCATGAATGTACAGGTTGCTTTGCTGGATCTTTGGTTGTTTTTGGGTTCGGGTGTGAGCTAGTGATATATGATTATTTTAGACCGTTTCCTCTCTTTATTTTCTTATATTTCATCGCATTTAGTTTTGTTCGGCGTCGGTTATATCGTATTTTGGCCCTCATCTCGTAAACTCTCATACTATTTAATTCCGTCTCAATTCATAGGAAATATGTCAAGACAAGGACGAGACGGGATGAGAACCGAGAAACCGTCACAAAACTAAACACAATGAAGAAAGGAAGAAAAGGAAAGGAAGAAGAAGAAACAAGGGTCTCAGCCGGCCAAGCCACCGGCAGCCGGCCAGCCGGCTGATCACCCAAAATCCCCACAAAGAAAGGAAGAAAAGGAGAGAAGGAGCAGAGGGGCTCAGCCGGTCTAGGCCACCGGCAGCCGGCTGGCCGGCTGAGCACCCCAATCACCTCAAAGCAAAACTCAAAATTGGAATATAGCAGAAGGGCTCAGCCGGTCAAGCCCACCGGCAGCCGGCTGACCGGCTGAGACCTATCTAACATGAAGAAAATTGAAGTTTTGGGTCAGAGGGGCTCAGCCGGTCCAAGCCATCGGCGGCCGGTCGACCGGCTGAGACCCCCTCTCCGCATTTCCACCTTCCCTTCTAATTTTGAACCCTCCATTCCACCAACCTATATATACCCCTCTCCTAATTTATTTTAGACACACAACCCTAGACACAAAAACCCTAGATTTTAGCTTTCAATATTCCTAATGATTACTCTAATCCTTTGATAATTAGCACTAATTACTCTAGTTTTCTACTTAGTTATCTTTAGATCTAGTCTTTCCTTTAGCTATTTTTGAAGAATTGGGTTTTAATTTGAAAACAAAAGGAGACTCTTATTTGATTATTAATCCAAGTTTCATCATTTATTACAAGTTTTGGTATAATTCCTCATCTTTATTTCATTACTTGTCTTTTAATTACTTGTTCTTGTTTATTTAATTAGTTTTCATGTTGAACATGCCTTCTCTTGTTTATTTCATATCAAAGTATCCATCTTTAATGTTTTTCTTCATTAGTATGAGTGAGTAGTGTTAGACTAGGGGAAGATGGGGGATTTAATGTAAGTTTATGGGTTGATTATGGTAATTGGGCGTAAAGATTAAGTCTTTCGGTAGTCTACTTGTTTTGTGCACACAAGGTGTTTGTTGAAATGCTTGAATGAGTAATTTGAGTTTTTCTTATGTTTTATTGCTAGTTTGAGTGAGAGCTTGGACTTGTATTGTTGTTGTGTGTGTGTTGGATGTTTAGGGAGAGGTTAGGGCGAGAACCCAATCGAACCTTAGACTAGGGCTCGTCTCGCATCGAGAGGTGGAGGCTTGTCTTTTAATCCGTCTTACACCGAGAGGTGGAGACATGTTTAGACTATCTTTAGACTAGTCCTAACCCCCACAATAATTGACCCATACTTACTTTAATGAACCCATCCACCCTAGTTCCTTTTAATTATTGTTTTATATCGCATATTTGCCTTCTTGTTAGTCTAGTTTATCGTTAACCCTCGTCAACTTGCTATTAGCTAGAACTAAACTAGAACTTGATTAAACCGCCTTAGAACCATAATTACCGTCCCTTGGGATACGACCCTTGCAATACCCAACGATAACGCGTTCGCTTGCGAGGTTAAGTAAAACTCCATCAAGTTTTTGGCGCCGTTGCCGGGGACGGCGATATTGGATAAGATAGTTTAATTGATTTTAGGCTTAGTTCACTTTTATTTGTTTGATTTTCCATTTTGTCCTAGTGCATCTATTTGCATTAGGACCATTTGATTCTCTTTTGAGTGTATGAGCAGGTGTTATATCGGTCCACTCTTTTCTCTTGACCGAGAGATAGAGAAAACTTTCCGGGCTAGAA
>JAIUZE010034385.1:0-14277 GCA_022085475.1 Heliosperma pusillum | reverse complement strand
TATATATATAAATGAGATCAGGTAAGTCTACCTTTTTAAGTTGAGTCCATAAGTCCTAATTTCAGCCTTTAGATCTAATAGATGAAGGGTTAAGATTAAAACAAAAATTAAAAGGCTCATATAAAAACCCCAATTCCCACCCAAACCCTAATCAGAAAACTTATCCCCTCTCTCTCTACCTACTTCTCTCTCCACTTCTTTGTCTTTCCATTTCTCTCACAAAACTTACTCTAACCACCAACTTCTCTCCTCCCTCGACCACCCTGCCGCCGCCACCACTACCACCACCAACTTCAACCTCATCTCTTCTTCCTCCCTCATCCCTCCACCTCCTCGGCCGCCGCTTTCCTCCTCCTCTCACGTCCTACACCACCACAAACTAACACCACATACAACCACATTCCCCCTCGGTCGTCCTCCTCCTCTCTCAGCCGCCCCCTGCTCCCTCGGACGGCGCCTTCTCCCTTGGCCACCCTTCTTCCTCTCTATTACTGAACCACTTCCTCTCCTCCTTGCTTGTCGCATGTCGTCGGGTGGTGTTCCGGTTGCAGGAGTGTCCTCCTTGCTCGCCGCTGTTTTCCTCATCCTCTCGCCACCTCCCTCACCTCGCCGCCTCCCTCACCTTCCTCCTACTAGGCCACCACACATTCTCCTCTCCTTTCTTCCTTTTTTTTTTCAGATCTGGAGTGGGGTTGGTGTTGGGTGTTGTTGTCGTTATTTTTATAGATCTGGCCGTGGGTAGTTGTTTTATCTTCTTTTTTCAGTTTTGTGTCATGCCGGAGGGTGGTCTTGGTTGTTGTCGTTATTTTCCCTTTTTCCAGCTATGTGTTGTTGTGTGTCAGTGATTGGCGGTGTGGTTGTGCTCCGGCGCGTTTGAGGTTGGGGTGGTGTTAGACATTGTAATTTTTAAAGTACTAAAATTACATACAGTTGGACTAAAGTTACAATGCAAATGACTAAAGTTACATTAAATTAGACTAAAGTTACATATTTAAAGAACTAAAGTTGCATCAAGGTTGGACAAAGGTGGCATAATTTTGGACTAAAGTTACATGTGATTGAACTAAAGTTACATGAAATTGGACTAAAGTTACATAAAGTTAGTTAAATTGAAATTAATATACTCAAAATTACATTACATAATTTGAAAAGTTTATATACAAAATGACCATAATAAGAGTGAAGTTATACTCGCAAAAAACTAAAGTTACAATCGTAAAACACTAAAGTTACATAAAAAATTTCTTAAAATTATATAAATTCAAGTTAAAATATAAAAAAGACTATATTAGAATAAAGTTACGCCATTAAAGGTTGAAGTTACACCTGAAAATAACAAAATTAGTATAAAGTTACACCTTTAACGGTTGAAATTACACTCGTAAAAAATTAAAGTTACAAAAATTTGTCATAAAGTTACAAAACTTATCTTCAAATTACAAAAATTCAAATCTAACCTTAATTGGTAGTAGTTGAGTGTTTTTAATACTTTTAATCTCATCCATCCATCTCTTGTCTAATCTAGTGTTTTATATGAGGACTTAGGGACTCAACCAAAATAGTGGACTCATCTGAATTTATCTATCTATATATATATATATATATATAGATATATATATAATATATATATATATATATTATTAATATATATATATATATATATATATATATATATATACCTATATTCATATCATACTAATAAATACTGGTATACCATTACTGAAGGGAGACACATTACTTTTCACATGGAGCCAACGCTTCTTTAATTCACATGGAGCCGACGCCTCTTTAATTTCATATGGAGCCAACGTCCCTGGAGCCAACGCTCCTTTACTTTATATGGAGCCAACACCCCTACTGTGTACAAAGTTTCGTTTTTCATTATAATGTCATCTCAAACCAATAATCGTATCCCGAATGCTACAATTGGCCAATTATGCATTATATCAACAGTACCAACATCACAATTATATATTTCTAATGCGATAGTTAATATAACATGTGGTCAGTGACAATCATAATATGAAATTTATGATACTTCTAATATCCAGCAATTGGACTTGTAATTGTATTTCTAATATTATTAGTATCCGATCTGCATATAATGCCTAACCTATCTTGTATACACTTTAATATAGTTAAGCATCCTTACTTAAGGTCTTAAGTAATTAATTATATACTCCCTCCTATTGAGGGTATTCTTCCTTATTTCCTCTTTGGGTTATTCATGTTTTCTTCCTTATTTCCTTTTTGGGATATGGGGTTGTGTGGTTCATATTTAATTGTATGTGGGGTTGAGTGTTTTGTGTGTTCCAAATTCATTTCCTTAATCCAAGTGCCTAAATAAAAGGGGAATATTACATTGAATAAGAAGGAGTATTATAATTTACATTAATCAGGGGACTAGTTATTATGAACTTAGTATAATTTTAATCCTCGGTTGATATATTTCATTTATTGACACGTACACTCCAAGATTAATGACGTGTCTACTTATTAGCTGACTATCTTCTTCTCGTGTTTAAAGTTCTTAACCATGTTTTATAAAGTTATCTATCATCGTAATCTTATATTTTCATACGCCAACCTATTTATTGTGCGGAAAATTATTCAATCTCAATTTAAACGCCAACCCTCACACTTACTAACTACAATTATACGAAATAACTGTCAGACTAATATAAACGATTTATAACTTATTCATTTTAGTTCGACTATATACATATATGTAAGACGGTAAATAAACAATTATAACGACTAAGTGTCCCAAAATCATACTAGCATTATAACGGTTTTAATACAAAGCTTACTTATAAATTATATAAACAACTACTTATTCATTCTCTTATTTTACTTATAATGTATAAGACGGTAAATAAGTAATTATAACGATAAAGGTCCCGAAATCATACCTTGATCAGGTATATATATATACGAGATAATATATATAAAATAATGGACTCCTTGTGTTTACCCGCTAGTTACGAACAATCCGAGAGTTGGGTTTCAACTTTTACATTTCTCACAAATCACAATTCTTTGATTTGTTTTTTCTTTCCTACGGCTTTCATGATCTAAAACTTTCATGAGGTAGCAATCTTCATTGAAACTTTTTGGAAGAATTAATTTAGTGACTCACCAAAGCTGCATACGTGTTTTCATGTGGAATTTTCTATTTCTTTTTTCATAATTATCTTAAATAGTAAAATTTAAGATATAAGGAGAAAATTTTATGACTTATTATTAATACGGGTCTCGGCTCCTATACTCTTAGATTTATAAATTCGAGCTATTTTCGTTCATACGTAAAAATTATCGATAGTCTATAAAATCTCTAATGGACCTATTTATATATATATATACCTTAGAATTTATTTTATTCGAGTTATTACAGGCGGCTAGCGTTCCTGGGTTGGTTCCAAGCTCTTACGTTAGGGACTAATTTGCGGGTAGGACCCCGGTGAGAGTGAGGATAGGTGGAGAAATGGTGCCTCCTTCTCGTTGTACGGCTGAGCAGAGGGCTCGCCTCTGGTTGTGGTGTTTCTTGTCTTCGATTTACTTCGGAGACAAGGGGGAGAAGCTGTCGACGAAGCTTCTTTCCATCCTGTTTGACTTGAGTAACCTAGGTCAGTGGGACTGGGTTACTCCTGGCTTTGCGGTCCTCACACGCTATATGAGGGCCATGGTTCGACTGGAGCTGATGGAGAAGGGGACTTTTCCTGCTATTGTTGGTCCCGGACTCTTGTTGGAGGTATGAACCTTCCTTTTTGCATTAATTGAAGGATCGATAATTTATTTTGCATTGATTGAAAGATGAATATTTCATTTTGCAATGTTATTGAATGATCAATACTTCATATTGAAAGATCAATACTTTAATTCATATTGTTATTTGGACGATCATTTCTCATATTGAAAGATCAATACTTTCATTATTGTTATCGAAAGATCAATATTTCATATCATCGTTATTGAACGATCATTTATCATATCATTGTTATTGAAAGATCAATATTCCATATTGAAAGATCAATACTTTCATTTCATATGCATTGAAAGATCATTATCTCGTTTGCAGGCGTGGGTGTACTCTCACTTTCCAGGCTTCGCGCCCAAGAGGACGGAGCCGGAACCCAGAGCGTACCCAGTCGTGAGGGACTAGGTAGTGTGTCCCAAGAAGAGTCAACGTTCTTCTTACGATGTTTGTCGGAGGGGCGTGAATGCCTTGTAGTTGGAGGACGTAAGTAACACTGATTCTTTCTTTCCTGTCTTTTATTTGGAAATGATCATGGGAGTGATCCCCTTATCTCATCACCTAGAGCTGATCATAGGAATGACTCCTTTGTTTCTTCATTTTAATGTGTTCCAAGACCTTGGGAGGACTACCCGGACGCTCCGGCTTTCGTGGCCGAGGTTTTGCGTCCTAAGAGCTCGAGTCGATTGTTGCTGAGGACGCCCATGGGACCTGTGTTGTACATGGGCGAGCGTTTGACTCGGCAGTGCTCTCTTGACACCTTCACGGTCCCCATCGATCCTCCACGGTCGATGTTTATGGAGCCTTCTGACGCCGAGAGAGAGGCTGACTTGGCTGGCGTGAGTGGGGATGCCCTCCTTCTTCCTGGCGAGGAGTATTCTGAGTTCGTTCACCGGAGACTGGCGTACTGTCCGATCATGGTAAGCATTGCTTGTTTCTTTTTCTTTTTTTTTGAATTGATTTTGAGAAGTGACGAACGATCGTTGATTAAATCGCCATATGATCTTTTCAGGAGATCGAGGTGGCAGGCGTCGAGCCCCCAACTTATTCCGAGGTGTTGGAGTACAGCGACGCGACCAAGTTCACGGCGATCTCGGAGCTCTGCGACTTTAGCGAGGCGGTGACTGATGCTGGCTTAGAGGAGTGGCAGCACCTAGTGAGGAGGGTAAGCTTCTAACTTTGGCTATCTTCATTATTTTCATTGTATAGGAATGCATTTGATTTGACTTTTATTTACATTTGAATACAGGTGACACCGTCGCTGCACGTAGCGGATTGGAGGGTGGCTAACCGGCTGCGGGCTACGGCCATCGAGGCGCTCTTAGGTGGCCGAGATCGACAGGTATGAACCTCTCATTCCCTTCCCATCTTATTGTATCTTCTTGTATTTTGAAATGAAATTATTGAAATGAGGCATTTCTTCAAAGAGAGACTTGAAGCGGGAGTTGGCGAAGTCCCGGGAGAAGACGGCTCGTCTATTGAGGGAGCTGGAGGTCAGAGACGCTGAGATCGCCGCTTTTGAGGCGAGTATAGCCGAGCTGGGTGGCGATGAAGATTAGTTGTCTTTTGTATTGCTGTTGATTTGTACATTTTGACTAGTCTCTGGACATTTTGGATTTTGACTTTGTCTTTAGCAAGAGCCCCCAGTTAGATGTACATGCCTCCTTTTGATTGTATATGATGGCCTAAGTGCCTTTGATGATGGGTGTTTTCTGTTCCTGCAGGTTAGTCTAAAAAAAAGTTTGGTAGACGACGGTTTCTGTCGTCATGCTGCCGAAATTTATATAGAATTTACATAATTTATATGTAGCATATTGGTGGCCTAAACTGGCGCAAAACGAAAATGGCAAAATAATGCAGTGCCCGAAAATGGCAAAATAATGCAAAACGCGAAAATGATCGGATAGTAGGGAGGGCTACCCCCTAAAAAAAGAAATTAAAAGAAATGTATAAGTATAAAAAAACCGTATAAAATGCCCAGAAATGAGCAAAATGATGACCGGACAGTAGGGAGGGTTATCCCCTAAAAAAATAAATTAAAAGAAATGTATAAGTGTTAAAAGGATGGAGAGAAAGAGGGGTGAAATGATTATCCTAAAAAAAAGAAAATGAATTAAGTGTGCTCATTTGGCGGCAATGTCGACATCCGTCTCGAAAAGCAAACCCGACAAAGATTAGGAAATCCAAGATCCGGTAATTCGACGTATTACCAAATCCACATCCTACAGGAATAGGAAATTATAGCCGGGCGTAAATTAGGAAAGATTCAAAGCTGGAAATCATGACAAGAAACATGGGGAAGAGGCGCAGCTCACTCTTCGAAAGGGTGCAGCTCAAGCTGCATCATTTCCTGGTTTAGTCAGTCCTCGATTGAAATTAGGAAAGAGCGATTGGTATAAATAGAGACCTCAGGGAAGCTTTTATTCACGCAATTCTTCTTCTATCTTCCGTCTATCACACAAAAGCTCTCTAATCCTAAAAAATCTTTAAAAATTATGGATTCCTTTGAAAACCGTCTCAAAGAGTGGACGAATGTTGAGAAACATGATATGTGTGCTTTCAATCTAGGATCGATCTTGAGTCTAAAATTGGTGAAGGTTGTGAGGCCTTTCTTGGATGCATGTCTTGAGTATTGGGACTTGAATTTGCACATGTTTGCTTTCCTGGAGGCGATATCTGTCCCTTTCCTGAAGAAATAGCTGTCATTGGAGGATGGGATCCGGAAGATGTACCAAATATACCTCTTAGCTCCCAAGGATATAAGAATAAATTCAGGGACCTTCTTGGATTGACCAAGGCTGAGGTAGACCGTTATGTGACCTCCAAAGGTGTTCGTATGTATGACTTCGTTGGTCGATTTATAAATAGGGAGGACCCTTCTGTATCATATGTTGCGAGACTCGGGGCCTTTGGATTTTGCCTACTTCATTGCTATATCTTTCAAGGCCATGTTGATAAGGATATGAGAGAGGGTCCTCTTTTCCTGAACCTAGTAGAACAAATGGAGCTGCGCAAGAGCCCAGCATGCCTTTAATTAGGAGAGATCATTCTTGGCTTGGATAACAGAAAGGCGAACCGAGATTTTACGTATCTGGGAAGTCCCATTATTTTTGCAGGTAAGCACCTTTCTCCCTTTTGTATCTCAATTGTTTGTCTCTTTTCTTGGCTTGGATGACAGCGTGCATTTTTTTTTTTTTGCTGCAGATATGGCTGATGGAACAGCTGCGGTTGATCGAGCCCCCAAGTAATGTGCCAGGATATCGTGCTCGATCAAGTGCTATGAGAACCATGCTCTACATGGTGGACTTCACCCGGATACGCAACTACTGGGAAAATAAGCTGAAGAGTGAAGGTGGCTCGCTAATTCTATGGATCGTGCCATGGTGGCATCTCAGGTCAGTCACTGAAGTATCATCTCTGGACCCGACTCGGTCATTTCGCGTTCCTGGCTTGGAATTTATGATAAGTGTATTTCTGGATAGATTGTTGAGGCAAGTAGGCCTTAAACAGAGAATCCCGAGACTTGATATCGTTCCCCAGACTGCCTTGGCACATGCTGCAGAGTCTTGTCGAGAATGGGCCACTAGGTGGGCGCAGAGAAGCATGTGGTTCATACCCGTTTCAGTTGGCTCTTTATCGGTATCTACCCATACTTGCAATAGAGAAAGGCTAGTACCCCCGAAGAACGTGAGAAGCTGAGGAAACACGAGCTTGTAGATTACAAGATCCGCGAGGTGGCTAAGGAGAACCAAAAGTATCTGGCTGAAAAGGAAAAAGAAGTCGGGTCCCTAGTTGTTTGTCCAGCGAAGAAACCGAAGACAACTCCTACCGTGAAGGTGGTGGTAGATAGAAATGGTAAGGCTAGACTACGAGAAAGACCCTTGGTGATTAGGTACGAGATAGCACAAGAGCATCCGGCTCGTGGTTGAAACAAGAAGAATGACCAAGGTGACAAAGGCAAGGGGAAGATAGAAGAATAACCTTAGTCACATCATATTATTTATTATTTTTTAAATTGTAATAAATGGCGGGGTTTTAGAATCCTAGCCTAGTTTTATTTTAGTATTTATTTTATGTATGTCGTGTATTACTATTATTTGTGGAGTAATGAATAAAAGATGAAGTTAGTTAAGAAACTGATAAGATTTTTCTTTATTATTCTTATCGAATTTCAAATGCAAACGCAGATGTCCTTCTATTTACATTTTAAAATAATGACTGGTTGAATCCTGTGAAGTATTGTCTACGTATTCATAAAAAAATGAAATCAAACCTTGTGCGCAGTTCGAAAAAAAATGTAAAAGAATAATCGTTTGAAGTAAGAGCTTGTAATAAACTTAGAAAAAAGTGGCATGTGCTTTTTACTTTATTCCTAAAAGAAGTACAATTCTCTTCATTTGATGACATAAGGATATCCAAATGTAAAAATGCAAGAGCATAACGACATTAGTTTTAACTCGCCAGAGGCCGGTTTTATTTCGTGTCGCACGAGCGGCATGTGGGTTACGCGAGGCGAGTTTTTTTTTTCCTATACTAAGGGTAGTACCGTTTTAATTGGTCTACGTTGGTAGGGTTAGCGAATTTGTTCCCATCTAAGTCTGTGATTCTAACTGCACCCCCTGAGAGTATGGATTTGACTAAGAAAGGTCCAGGCCAGATAGATTTGAACTTTCCTCGTGGATCAACAGGTAGGAGAGCTCTGACTTATTTGAGCACCAAATCCTCTTCTATGATGTTCCTGGACTTAACCCGTTTATTAAAGGCTCATTTGATACGTGCCTGATATGTCTACACATTATGTAATGCGTGCAGCCTTTGCTCGTCCAAGAGGACAAGTTCGTTGAGAATGGGTTTCTCGAAGAGGTATTTGATGGGGTCCATTTTAGAGTACACCTTGACATAGTAGCTAAGCATGTAGTGGCGTAGCTTCTTTGTTTCCCACACAAGAGCGAGGCATGTCTTTTCGAGAGGTAAGTATTTACACTATTATTCTAAGAACTTCTTACTAAGGTAGTAGATAGCTCTTTCTTCTTTTGAAACGGTCTGCGCAAGTATAGCCCTATGGCTGTTTTTGTGACTGTGAGATATAAACCAAGAGGTTGATCTCGTTGGGGAGGCATTAACACTGGTGACTTAGCCAATATCTCCTTAATCCTGTCAAATGCTTTTTGGCAGTCGCCATCCCATATGGTGTGATATGTTTTCTTAAGCTTTTTGAAAATAGGTTCGTAGATCATAGTGAGTTTCGATATGAACCGGCTCACATACTATACCTTGCCCACGAATCCTCTAACCTCCTTCCCTGTTTGGGGCTGCGGCATTTCGATTAAGGCTTTGATCTTGGATGGATCGATTTCTTTTCCCCTCTGGCTGACGAGATATCACAGAAGTTTGTCTGATGTTACTCCAAATGCACATTTCTGATGGTTGAGACTCATATTGTATTTGCGCAATCTAAGAAAGAATTTGCGAAGGTTGTCGATGTGTCCCTTCCTGTCCTTGGACTTGACAATCATATCATCTACGTACACCTCTACTTCTTTATGCATCATATCATGTAACAACGTAGTCGTGGTGCGTTGATATGTAGCTCCGCCATTTTGATCTGATTATACCCGGCATACCCACCCATGAAGGATAACAACGCGTGATCTTTTGTATTATCTACAAATATGTCGATATGTGGTAAATGGAAATCGTCCTTGGGACTCGCTTTTTTCAAGTCTCTGAAATCAACACAAACCTGGATTCGCTCATCTTTTTTGGGTACAGGGACTATGTTAGCCACCCAGTCAGAATACTCGGAAACTTTGATGAACCCGGTTTTGAATTGTTTATCGACTTCTTCTTTGATCTTAAGAGCCCATTCAGTCCTCATCCGACGAAGCTTCTGCTTTATAGGTTTGAAACCAGGTTTGATTAGAATATGGTGCTCTGCAATATCTCTGTCGATCCCTGGCATGTCCTTGTAAGACCAAGCGAAAATTTCTTTGAACTCGTGTAGGAGGTCGACAAAATTGGCCCTTTCAGTCGGGTTTAAAGTTCGGTCCCTACGTTGATGGGTTCGGTATTTTGTATAACTGGTGCCCCTCTCCCTCCTGTAGTATTTCTTTAATTATATATGTAGGTAATTCGATTGAGTCTGGGTCAGGATCATCTTCATTGTCATCGTAAATTGAATTGCATTCAGAAAAACACAAGGAGTAAGCAGAATTCGATTTATTCATATTAAAATTTTGATAATAGCTGAAACAAAGAGGCCATCTATTCAGTAGTCAGTAGCGGCAGGGGAACAACTGCTGGGACATTCCCCAAACTGCTGTTATTATTCGATGATATGCTAGGAGAAACAAAGGGATGGGGTGACGACATGAGGAGACTCTCTAAAAACTTCGCTGGACTCAGACTGTGACTCTAACTCCAACTCCGACTTCGACTGCGACTCTGATTCGAATTCGTGGTCTTTTGGTTCCCCTTTGAAATTTGCGATTATTTCCCTGTAAATGTCATCTCTCTTGAGGTACATTAGTTGCTCCTCCGGGTATTGGAATCGCTTTTCAGCTTCAGTAAGAATTGGTGGGGGATCGCCTTCTGGTTGTCCCATAAGGGGTGGAAGGTTATCATGCACACTAGCATCAGGAATTTCTGCATGAGGAAGCCTAGTTTCTACAGCAACAATTCGGCCTTTAATGGCATTGAGGCGAGCATAAGCTTGGTCCTGACTTTTTTGGAGACAGATGAGCGCAGCTAGGATTAGATCATTAGCATTCGGGTTTTTCTCGGCTGGAGGAACACTTGCTTGACTAGTTCTCAACATCTTGAAAACTGGAGCAAGAGACCGACAACGAATCAAAACCTGATCGACCATTTTATTTACACTTACTCAAAAGAACTGGACGTGTGAAGTGGGAGTGTGCCACTGTGCTAAGTGAGTTTTGAAAATGACAAGGTTTGAAATGTTTGTCCTAAGAAATCGTAGTGTGGTTGTAGGAGTGCCGACTCGAAGTGGAGAAAACACGATTTTGACTGGACATTTGGGCAGAGTTTCGACTCATTTTGCGCTATTTTAGGCCACCTTAGAAAATGCTTTATAGTTTTGAAAAGGATTTTTTTTTTTGAAAAGTTTGTCATGGTTTTATTTACAAAATGGTGATCACGTATAGGATATAAAAATTTATACAAGCATTATAACGGTATGCTGAGTGCATTTAAAAAGGTTTTGGCTTAAAGGGTGGGTTGCCATACCAAGCAATCAAACCCTGGTCTGTGGAGAGGTCTGTGCCAAACATGAGTATGTGGGAACTATCGGTATATTTCATACATGAAATTTAAGGATTATAACGAAAATTATAATATATGAAATACGAGTCATAAACGAAAAGCATAAAGATTAGAATCAACCTTTGGTCCTAGCAATATGGCCTAAGAACAAATATCGAGATCGATATTCTCCTAATCGTTGCACCCAAGATGCTCTGAGATATGTCGTTTCTTGTGCTAGAATGAACACCAAAAATTACTGCTAATTTTTGTGAAAAGTTATTGTAATTGTCGTCATGAGAAAGTAGAGAAGAAGAGTTTATATAAGACTCTTTTTTATCTATTGTAGCCGTCCAACACAAGTAGAGGAGAGGGAGGAGTCTTCCCTCTTTTTCTTCTACTTGTTTTAGGTATTGGAGTCAAGATAGGATTCTTCCTTCTTTTATTTATTTAATGTATAATATGTGTATGTATTATTATTGTTTTTTATGTTGTCATATATTAATAAGTCCATACAACATCTTGTAGTCGATTTATTAATACCGGTCTGACATCATTTATTATGACAATATAGTATAATATATACGTCAATTATAAATATCGTATATTTATAATTTGCTAATTAAATATAACAGTTTATATTTAATTACGAATTAATATTTAATTCGTTTAAGCTTACATTATTTAATCGTATTAAATAATTACATTATATACATCAATTAGATATAACAGTTTATATTCAATTACGAATTAACATTTAATTCGTCTCAGCTAGTATTATTTAATCGTATTAAATAATCGTATCATCATTACATTGACTAACCTTTTAGTCATATACATCGACTAACCTTTTAGTCATATAAGGCATCAATATGATTATATTTTTCATATAATCATATCTCTCAAACACATCCTTTAGGTGTGACTTTTAGGGACCAGTTGATCACCGCCATTAAAATGACAATAACGTCAAACTTCTAGCAAGCCAACCGTTATCGATAAACGTTAATCAACTGATAAGAATACTAAGTATACCCTGTGAACCTGTAAGAGATTTATACACGTTATCACACTAACTGTGGAGGACACTAGCTCCAACAATCTCCCACTTGTCCTTACAAGTGTATGTGCGATAACCGATTCTCATATCCAAAATTTCTCCCACTCAATGTAAAAGAATTTGCAAAGTCCCTATTCACAAAGGTCGTATTTTACAAGTGATCTATATCAAGAGTGGTTTTCTCGATTAGAGAGTAACTTAACTTATAAACGAATCATTATTCGAGCATGGCCATGCATTTCAGTTACAACTCCTCGAGTGGCCCTGAGAAATAACAAAACCTGATAAAGGTTGGATATTTTCTTCAACTCGAATCCTGCAGATACAAGCACAGTATGAAATGACCCATAAAAATCTGCTTAGCCTCCTGTTACGGTCGACCATGATAAAGAAACCAAAGTCACTCAAAAACTGCCTTAATCTCAAGAGACACTCGATAGTCAAAAGAATCGACTCTAGGAACACTATGGACGTCCAATCCACGACCTGGCACCGAATGTTCTTACACATTTAGGACTCCATTACGTTGTCATGATGTCCTACGAGGTATCTTTATAACTCGTATCTGTGATCGATCAGTCAACCGTTTGACTTATGGCTCTTTGAACCCACCATCAATCAACTTCACAATATAATTGCCAGAGTTATCAGCTCATGTGGGCGATTACGGACCAAAATAAATATAATGTAATTCAGTTCACTTTGTGGCGTTCAATGTTGTCGTACAATCCACATGAAAAACAAAATATGAAACAATACGATGATGTTATGAATAGTATATGAAAAAGATACATTTATCTAATCCATATAAACAGCTACTACAACTCAGGAACACGTTTAATTCCCATGGAAATAATGTGCCCTTCATGCTTATCATAATTTAACGGTTTAGTGAGAGGGTCCGCGATGTTGCTGTAAACCCGGAAATGTACCCTATTTTTATAGTAGAAATATTTACCCGGAATCGTTTCAGTAATTTTAAGTTTTAATAAGAATTTTAAGTTTCGAGTCGAATCGAATTTAGAATTTCCGGTTCGTATTTGCATTTCCGGAAATTCCATGAGAATCCCGTCTTAAGGCGAAGTGTGACTTTGTGTTGACTTTTCTCCACACAACTCACACTACTCCTTAACCTAAATTTCATTCAACACACAATCAAACACAAACCAAATTTTACTTCTTCCTTAAGAAACCTTGCCTCCATAACTTTTCGATCTTTGATTCATCCTAGCTCGTTCATTACTCGATAGAATTCACGTAAGTTCGTCTCATTCTTCTCCCCGTACCTTCCTCTATCCGTATAGATATTAAAATCATCGTCTTTCTCGCTTTTCAAATTTCCCGTCTTTCTCAAGATGAATTTCATTCATCTTTTATGATCTTTATGTAGGTGGTGACCTCCAAGATCCCGACAAAGACTATTACCTTATTGAGGAGGAGCTTGACGATTAGTAGAGACGTTTAAAGGTAACGGTGAAGGGTTACTCGTTATCATTTACGTGTTTTACATGCTTTATATGCTACAAATCGTATTAGAATACGATTAGGAAGCCTAGAATTCATGGTATGATTAATGAATGTTGTTATATGATGAATATGGATGATGTATAATGATTGTTGATGATTATTAGAAGTATATTTGAGAATTGAAATGATTTGGAAATGAATTGAAGGCTCTCGGATGAACTGGTGCTGCCTGCCGGTCGACCGGCCGCCGGTCTGCCAACCGGCTGGGAACACATCAGTAACATCCTTGAATTTTTGGGAAATTTTGTATGAGGTGTTCTGAGCCGGTCGACCGGCCGCCGGTCCACTGACCGGCCTGGACCACTTTCTCTGTTTTTCTATGATTTTGGAATTTTGCATGTGTTCTGAGCCGGCCCACCGGCCACCAGTCCCCTGCCCGGCCTGGAACACGGCTGTATATTCTTCCTATAATTTCTAAAACTCGTAATTTATAATAGTTCGCATGATCCGTTTATCGTATAATTTTACGTAGTGACTTATAATATTCATGTTTTGGATATATGATATCTTATTCGCTTGTATCACATGTTTCGTGACGGTTTTCGATATGTTCCACTTTGAGTCGGTTTTACAAATGATACGGTTTGAGCACTATTTTGTCTTGTGCTTTGTATCTCATTCCCTTGGCTACTTCGTTCGTAAGGCTGATGTCGGAACGGAGAGGGATCCTACGGCT
>JAIUZE010034382.1:0-14262 GCA_022085475.1 Heliosperma pusillum | reverse complement strand
CTCATTTAGAATTAGAATGGTCAAGACGCCATATACTCATAATTCTCTAGGGGTACTTAGTCAACACGACATATATCATACAATCAAACAGTCACGGGAAAACTTCCTATCATGTGACTAATTGCATATAAATCATATTCAAATATCAGATCGCCTCATATCTACTAAGGCTCATTCATTCATTCATTAAATAAAACCTTACCTGAAGACAAATCCCCGACCCGAGTCCCGCGACGGGTCATCAGTCAAAACGGGGCTGACTAGATCTTAGTTTGACCAAACCCGTTTGGTCAAACCGGCTAGAAACAGAGTCTTTACCCATTAGACTTGAACATAAAATCATCATATTCATCTCATGTTATTTTATTACATTTTCTAACATGTGAATTATTAAAATCATACGAAAACCCGCTTGACTTAAAGGATATCAAATTCAACTACAATCTCGTATTATAATTTCTAACATGTGAGAAATAATAATATTATGAAAACTTTTTAATTAAATAATTTACTTATTAAAATTTCCCACTTGCTAAATATTACAAAATACGATAAAATAACAATAAACTCTAAAACCGTCACAAGTCCAAGGAAGGGGACCCACGGCTGTTTTGGGCCGAAAATGACACGGGCCTGGACTGGGCCCACGGGCCTGGTTTGGGCCTGTTTTGAGTCGACATTTCTAAACTCGTTTCTTAATATTTCCCGCATGCTTTAACATATTTAAAACCCGTCAAAACAACAACAAAACAATCAAGTATCGACACGAACCCAAAGACCAAATCCCGGACCAACCCAGACCTGGCTGGACCGGCCTGAACCAGGCCTGAACCGGCCGGTTCTCAGCCTCCACCCGTGGCCACCTTACACGGCCAAGACTAACACCCATTCCAAATTATTTCTAACATGCTTTAATTAACAACATCCATTTTTAACAACCAATTCAACCATCATGCATACAAAAATCATGGTTATAAATAAATCATCCAAATTTGTCAAGAACACTAAACATGTTAAAAATTCCATACAACATAATAATCATAACTACTTATCATGTTACTACCAAAAACCATAAATAACAATAACATGAACAAAACAAAAGATATGTAACATTAATTCGTCGAGTAAATCGGAATCGTTACCTTAGCTAGCACAAAATCAAGTAGCACCCAAAATAAAAACTAAAGAAATAAGAAACCCGTCTACTAGTCTTCTCCTAAAATATACGAGTCACCAAACTCGTCTTCAAAATCTTCCCCTATAAGAAATGACAAGAATAACATGATTAGAATTAAAACTTGATTTTCCATAATTAAAGTGTTGAAAACGATTTTGTCGGAATTGAAAATAAAAAAACTGTACTTGGAGATTTGAAGAGCGCAAGTAGGAGACTCTAGGAAATATAAATGAGGACGGATTCGAACAAGTAACGAATGTTTTGTGACGATTTTGCTCAAGAACGATGAAGAACGATGAAGAACACCAAGAACGATTTTGATTGTATTAAAGAAAGTATTTAAAAAGGTATTAAGTTGATTTAGTGTAAAATGAAAAGATAATTAGTGAGTAATGGGGTGTGTGGGTGCCGTGTAAATATAGAGAAAAATGGAGTCGGGTTTTGAAATTGTTGTTACGGAATTGACTCGGGTTTTATAATTATATTAAGGTAATTAATTAGATATTAAGTTAATTAAATCAAATATCTAGATATTATTTAGATATTATGTTATTGTAATCAAAAGAAAGAAAATATCAAGTCCTATGAGAGGAAAGGAGCCGTGTGAAATGAGAAGAAAATGGGTCTGTTTTTAAGCGATTTGCGTAATTTAAGTTGACGGATCGATAAAGTTACAAATATCTTAGATATTCGTATTAGTTTAATCGAAAGAATTAAAAGATCTAAAGTGAGTGGAAAAAGATGACATGGGGCGTGTGACTCATGCCAAAGTCGGGTTTCGGGTTTGTTTCGGGATTTAAGTTGACTCGGGAATAGTTAAATGACGTTCGGTTAAACCGTAAAACCTTCTCTTTAATTCCGAACAAATTCAAAATAATTTTATTAAATTATCATAAATTCAAATAAATCTTAATAAATTAAAATAAATTAAATTTATTATTTTTCAAATCTAATTTCCGTCTTTCAAATTACGGGTTGTTACAATTGAACATTAGTTATCCAACAACTATCACTAAACTTGTTTATTACATTTTTTTATATGATACTTAATAATATTATTAAATTATTTGAATAAACTTCATATGGAGTTGAAATCACTCCCGATTTCTTTTATTCTAGTTTCATTGTTTGTCTTGAATAAACATGGTTTTGTTATCGAGTCAACTGCTGCACTTAGCCCTACGACATTAGATGATTTTCAAAAATGTGCAAGGGACTTAGGCGCTACTTGTGGTGGTGTCATTTCATATTTGAAAATAGTATAAATGTACCGATAGAATGTTGTAGCGCATTGTTAAAGGCTGGAGAGGATTGTCACGATCTTTTAACTGAAGTGACTTTAGTATATAAACATCTTTCTCCTGCGAAAAGAGCAAAATAAGCTTGGTGTAAAAATGATCAAGTATGGAATCTTTGCAGCACAATAGGCCACGTTTCTAATTAGTGTAATTACTTACCCAAACGCAATATCTAAAATATTACATTGAATAATACATATTTGTGATTTATATAATCAAAATTATTTGGTTAATATAATTGTTATCTTCAATAAAGTGCATATGAATCATGTTGTTTCATCCTCGCGCCTTAAAGAAATCTAAATGGTATTACAGTGTTTGTATTCACTTTAATTTGATTTATTAGCGAATGTTTTTATAAATTTTAGTATACCTAGCTCTTATATTCATATTTATTTATTTAGGATTCATTGATTTTTAAATTCGGTTTAATAAATATTTGACTATACCTAAATATAAGGAAAACAAATTCAGATTTTGTTTTTACCATAATAATATATTTTTATTTTCTATGATAAAAACTTTCTCATGTTATTCAAGAAATAATCTCAATGCCATTAAATATCGATCTTTTAGAACCATGGGTAAAGTTGTAGTATATTAGTAATGTGATCGGCTATTCAATATATAAATTTATCTTTTGGATTAACATAGATAATCCGATATTAAATAAGTCGGCTAAATAATTTTGCAAACTTTATGTTCCTTAACACTCTTAAAAGAATGAGATAATATAAACTTGTATAAAACTAATTATGGCTTGCATGATAATCCACAGCCAAAAACGTTTCTATCTCATCGAAGACTATCCTTGTTCGTAGTGTACCTTGCTCTCTTCTTTCTACCTTGATGCTTCTTAATCTTTCAATTTCTTCTATCCTTGGAAATTACCCTTGTTACTTTCCCCCGACTTACCTTGATATCTTGCCCTCTTCTTTTACCTCTCGTGGATACCTCCCCTTTGGTTTTGTTGAAAGTTGGCTTTGGTTAAAGGAAGTTGAAACTTTGAGGAAAGTTGTGTGAATTTGAGTTTCACCTCATAGTTGTGAATTATTGTATCATGAGAGAGTGTGGTGAGACGTGTTTGGTGATTCTTGTGCATGGATTCTTGTCATTGTATGTGTGATTAATGATTTATGGGAATTAATAGAGTAAGGTCGAATGAGTTGCCTAAGACCTTTAAGCTTGTTGTTTACCTAATCTCTTGGATTTAGGAGTTTGATAATATTAGTGTTGCTTTGTGGATCATGCATATGTGATATTAGATAGTGTAAGTGATAAAATTTGAGGGATATCTTGAGGTGTTAAATGCGTTTGAGGCTAAGTGATTTCCTATAGAAGTATTAGTGTGTGTTTGTAGTTTGATGGAAAAGTGGTTATTCTAATTCTTGGGTTCGAGCTTGTGACCATATCTTATGGTATCAGAGTCTCTCATGAAGTTGTAAGGTGATATGATAAGGTGTTATGGTAAGATGAATCTTTCTACTTAAGGATTGATTGTGGAATAAAGTTCGATGGCATCAGCCTTGAAGGAAATATTTTGGGACATTGATGATGTTGTCGGACTTAGTGTTGAACTTTGAGAGTAGTTAGCTCTAGGTTTATTTGAGTTTAAAAGCACCAAGCCTAGAGAAGTGTTTGTTGATCCTTGATTTTAGAGACTGTTGAAGTTGTATGGATTTCTTGAGCTAAAGGAATGTTTTTATTCGTGAGTTGCAATTCTTCTTTTGGGATTTGTGAATGGGTGGATGAATTGGGAAGTAGTTTGTCGAATTTCAGTGTGTACCTTATTTTGATGATTTGTGGTAAGGTGATCCCTTTTGAGAGACCTTCGTAAAAGGGATAAGCTGATTTGCTATCGCCCTAGTTTTAATATAAGAGATTTTGTGAACTTGTGAAGGGTGGAATTTGGTCATTTGGTTATTAGGCCCTAGACCCTTATAGTTGTGACTTTGTTGGAACACAAATTATGGGAAGTGCTTGGGCTACACCTTTTATCTTTCCCCTTACCATTAGCTTTTTCCTTTTTCTTTCACACAAATGTTGCCAAGCTTGATCTTTAAGAAAATGAGTTCTCTTATCTTCTCTTTTACTTGGCTATCCTTATAGTTCTAGTACCTATTTAATTTCTTGCTTTTGGCCTCATATATTATTTTGTTTCTTTCTTTAGATTTCCTAGCGTTGTTTTATCTCATAGTTGCATTCTCTTATCTCTTGTGAAGTAGTTGCCTTATTAGCTAGTGCAAAGAGTTAGTGAATTGTGTTTTGAAGATTCTTTGGCTATGGTACCTACCCTTTTTGTCGAGCTAATTTCATGTTGATTCTTGATCATAGGAACTGGAAGTTTAACCTTAGGTTGAACCTATTTGCGGTAATGTATCCTCAAGGTGGATTTAGATTTTCAAGCTTGAAGTTGTGTTGCTATTTTGAGAATGGAGTTGATCGTGATGATGGTTCGCTTTTGTTGAGTATTGTAATAGTGTCTTAGAGATCTTTTGGGAATTTAACGTCTCTAAATGTTGGGTTCTAAAAGGGATTTCGTTTGCGGTATTTATGATTATTAACCATCGTTTGAGGAATATGTTGTAAGTGGAGATCGATGAATTTTGATCTTTAGATGAGCAATGATTTGAATTGGTGTCTCATCGCTAGGTGCTTGGCAATATTCGTGGTTGGAATTAGTAATTATTATTTCTTGAGGTGGTGTGGCTTGAGGATTATAATTTCATTGTAAGTTTTGGATTTGAGCCTTGAGGTAAAATGAATCGGAGAATTAGAATGGTGAACTCATTCATCTTGTGGATGATAGTAATTATGATTTTCTAGATGTGATTATTTATATTGGCGATTTAGGTATAACTATGATTGAATTAGAGTTGTTAGGGCGTAATAAAAAATGTTTATACGAATAATTGATTGTGGATTTTACCTTGTTGAGAGGCCTTAGTTGGTAGTTAGATGTTAGATATTCAGGTTAATAGCTTTGGTCTTGTGATTGTAAAGAATGTTGTGGGATTTAATGATTGAAAGTGGATAGGGTGTAACTGAGATGAGTTACATTTTCTTGTGGAATAGTTTATTAGTGGAGTTGGTGATGTCGATCTGAGAAAGTTCTTTGTGTTGATGTGGCTTTAACGTAGGTTTGGTAAATAACTTGAGAACTCGATCTTGACGGTTTTGATATTTGGAGTAGAGTGTTTGGTTTTCCCTATTGCAAGTGTTTTTCCTCCTCTTTGACCGTTAGTTTTATCACGAATTTCTATCTTAACCATCTTGATAAGGTTTCTTTCGGAAATAAAATATATCTATGTTTATCATTCCTCTCCCGTTGCCTTCAAGTTGACTCTTATTCGATTTGATGCCCTTTGTACATTGTTCTTCTTTTCGATATTTCCCTTTTCGATAAGCCCTTTTGTTGCTATTTGATCTTGTCGTTGGTAAAATTGTATGCTTGTTGACCTTTTCATCTTCTATATATACCGTGACCCTTCTATCCCTAAGTGTCTGATTTATTTCATTTCGATTGTTGTGTGTATATTTTATTACCGTGATTGCGATTGTGATGCCCAAGTTACTTCTATGTGTGTGAAATGTCTAGTTGTCTTGAGTTTATGATTTGAGAGACTTCTCATACTTTTACGTTGTATTTCAAATTTATCCTTTTAAAGAAGTCTAAAAATGGAATTTTCTACTTTCATTTTGTGAGAATGAATTTCTTTTGCTTTCATTTTTGGATTTGCGTTCAGTTGGCTGCTTGGACTTGTTATTGGAGACGTTTAGTGACTAGTTACGCACTTGCTAACGCTTGTATTGATTTTCGAATTTACTATTTTAACCTTCCCGTCTTAGAATTTATAACTTCATTAACTATTTTATTATTTTATTGATATTTTAAATCTATTTTTATAAAATTGTTGCTTTACGTGTATGATAATAATATTTTTAATAATAATGACTGTCTTGGGTGTGTAGTAGGTTCTGAGTCGTGTTTTTAGTGATAATCGACTCAACTAGTGTTGTTGGCCTATTATTGCTTATATGCCTTTTCTCTTTCTCGTTTCTCTTCATAAAACCTTCACATAAACCCTCACAACTTCATCTCCTTCACCAAAAATTATGGAGTTCATCTCTCAACAAATACCATTAACACTCACTTTCTGACAAAACCTAGATTCATTATATCTCACTCAATTCTTTACCAATCAAAACCATATTCACACAATTCTTCTCTTGTCTCGGCCTCCTTCTTTATATGTAAGAAAGACGCATCTTTCTTTAGATTTCTACAAATTTGTCTTTCTAGGGTTATGGCTTTTCACTCTTTTCCTTGGGGCTTTCGTTGGGGGACAAGCTTGGATGACTCGGGCATGGCTAGTTGACGATTTGGAGTGCTAAATGAGGTAATGTTGACGGGTTACTCGAGCTCTGCTGCAATCTCCATCTCCGACGCCTTTGCACCACCAAGCCTCCATCAATGCACCCACCTGCTCCTCCCGCGAGTTCCACCCACCATGCTCCTCTGCTCTCCCTCATAAAGCGCCACGAGTAGCCCATCAAACCACCTAGTGTAGGCTTGATTTGCATTCAACCGAACCCGACGCCTACTCCACCTCTACGTCGTGGTTTCCTAGCTCCGTTCCTCGCCATCGACTCACCAGGAGCAGCGCCATTCCACCACCGTGAGCAGCTCACTCGAAACCTGAACCCAGACTTGACCACCATGCCATACCACCAAGTCTTCCTCAATATTGTTGCTGGCGTTGAGTGAAATCGAAGGAGCCGTCGGGTGAAATAATGCCCGACCGGGCAAAGTTGACGCGCCCGTTGGCCCGTCGGGTGATATTTCACTTGTTTGGGCAAAATTTCAATGGATTTCTTTTTGTGTTGTTTGACTCTAAGTTGACGGTTGGTTTTAGGCTTTTATGAGTCTTATTATTGAGCGGGCCTTGGGGATCCACCGCCACTTTTTGAGTCCACTATTACAATTTTTGTTACCGGATTGTAAAACATCGACGACGTTTTAGGAAATATCGACGACATTAAACATAAAAAAGACGAGCATTGCCCTTGCCTTTCTCTCTCTACAAACTTATTCTCTCCAAAAATAAACAATTAAAACCAAAACTCATCAACCCTCACTTCCACCACCGCCACTCACAGCCACCACCCACTGCCGCCACCCACTGCCGCCTGCTGCGCCGCCACCCACTGTTGCCCCCTGCGCCGCCACCGCCAAACCGCCGGCCGCCCACTGCCCCGATAAGTTTTCAATTTTTTTTTAATTTCTTAGATCTATTTACTAATCTTTTGATTTATTGTAACTTAAATTAGATTGTTGGTTTAATTTGTAAAGTTTTAGTTAAAATAATAGATTGTTCTTAGTTTGTCATTGTATATAATATTTTGTTTGTTTTTTGTTTAGTTTGTTGTAAAATCTTATAGTTATGTGATGTTGTTTGTTGTTTGTTGCTGTTTTTTGTTTGATTTGTTTGTTGTTGTTTGTATAAAGAAAGAAATAATCGAATTTTTTTCCGAGTTCTTCATCCCACTATGGTGTGATTTGGAGGAAAAAAAATTTCCCCCATGGTTGGACAACCATTTCACACGTCCAACCATGGGGGATTTCCCCCCCCCCCAAATCCCACCATGGTGGGACGTGTGAAATGGTTGTCCAACCATGGTGGGATTTCCAGTTTTTTCATCCCACCATGGTTGGATTTCCATAGAAAAAAACTCGCCCATGGTTTGAATTTTTTGATTAAAAGTCCGTCCATGGGTTATTTGAAATATTTTTATAATTTTTAATTAAGTTGATTAAATTAATTTGTTCGATGATAATTTGATTTAGGAATATTATTAACGCTTATTTGAATGTTCTAAATTGTCTAATGCAGATGAGAGACCGAGGAAAGAGCGTCATGGTTCCCGACGATCGTACGGTGAACCGTAGAGTCACGGCTTCAAAGCGTCGTATTGTTTTTCGGTGTAGTAGATCTAATCCCGTTAGTAGCGGTATTTCTGAGAGGGAGAGGTCATAGGAGGTAGTGTTCCTCAGATTGATCAAGGTTTTGAGGAAGGGGACGACGTTTATAGGGAAGATGATATTGTTGACGAGGGTTTGGTGGACGAGGAGTCGGAGGGCGAGGAGGATATGGTTGAGCGGTCCGTACCTTTTTCGAGATCGGAGTTACCGTTGTCTCAGAGGTTAGCCCAAGACTCTTTTGGCCGCTATTCTAGGTTGGAGGATGGTTCGCAGAGGGAGCCGCGGAAGAAGCCGCGCAACGACACTGATTGGCTCTTTAGAGCCCAGTTTCTGGTGGGCCCCGTAACATTTCGGTGTTACGGAGTTTTGGTGGGCATGTGGCATTTACTAGTTGGACCGAGACCGAGGCGGCTAGGTCCTTTATTAAGTGCTACGAGAGGCTGAGTTATGTTGATGGGTTAGGGAAGATGAAGGTGCCGGCTGATGTTGTTAGGAGGTTTCAGTTGACTGGGTTGAATGGGTTGACGATGTGCTGCACGACAGCTTTGGATGAGAACTTTCTGAGCGCTTTCATAGAGAGGTGGCAGCCGGATACGAACACATATCATATGCCTTTCGGGGAGATCACCATTACGCTTCACGATGTGGAGCAGATTCTTGGGATTCGGCCTCTTGGTTCGAGGGTGTTTGTGCGGGGTACCTCTGCTGCGGGTTCTTCGAGGGAGGAGATGGGTTTGAAGATGGATGTGGCACAGTTTTTTGGCATACTTCCCGACGAGGTGGCACCACCGTTATATAAGGGTGGTGGCTTGTTGGTGTCAGCTTTGAGGGCCCATATCACGGAAGGGAACGAGCATGACTCCCTCCGTGCTTACTTGTTGTTGTTGTTGGGACAGACTTTGTTTGTGGACAAGTCTGGGGATAGAGTGTCAGCTCAGTTGCTACCCTTGCTTGATGATCTGGAGCAGGTTGGAGAGTATGCTTGGGGTGCCGCTTGTTTGGCTTTTCTGTACCGGCAGCTAGGCATGGCATCGCGACGAGAGGCTCGCGGTGTTAGTGGGTGTCTACCCTTATTGCAGGTCTGGATCTATGAGTACTTCCCCCAGTTTCGACCACACGGGGGAGATTATTTGGAGGGTAGGCCACGGGTCGATGCTTGGAGGCACGTTCCTCGGTTTAAGGGCGACCCTGACCATTTTCATATGTGGCGTGTTAGGTTGGACGGGCTTTGCAGGGAGCATGTCAGATGGATGCCTTATTGGACGCGTATGCCGAGTTCTTCGAGATACTCTCGATATTCCGGCTATATCAGATTTCAGTCTATAGTTGAGCCGTACCAGCCCGATAGGTGTATGCGCCAGTTTGGGTACATTCAGACTATCCCGATGCCGATGCCTATCCCATGTACCGAGTACCGTCCAGCGAAGAACGATTATACTGTGGAGTTTGGCAAGGAGCCCGATACGATGTGGGGTCACGAGACTTCCTTGGTGAACTTCAAGAGTCGGTCTCGACGAGCTACGATGCCTTTCGAGGTATCTCGAGACTACGAGAGATGGTACGATGATATTTCTCACCGATTATTTTTTCCACCTTCAGATCGTCTCGAGTTTACGCGTCCACCATTTCACGCTGAGCCAGAGGTAGCTCTTGCACTTAGTCGCCAGTTCTCAGATGTCTATCGTTTACCTACTCCGGAGATGCAGCAGCAACAGTTAGATATTTTGTTTAGTCAGATGAGCATGTACTACGACACCCATGATCAGGGTAACTAGTACCGAATATTTATGCATCGGATTTGTTTTATTTGGTTTTTATGTAGTATTGACTTATCTTTTATTTATTTTGTTATTAGTTTTTTATCGGATTCTTGATTTATCTTTTATTATTTATATTATATTTTATTGGCCACAACATGAAAACCCTAGCATTTCCTCTATTTAAACCCTTTACCCAACAAATTATTTTCACACAACTCACTATCTTCTCTCTACTCAGAACATAGTTCCCTAAGGCAACCCACTTGACGCGAAAACACTCCCAAGCTCTTTCAAACTCTTCCACGGTTAATGCATCGATAACCCGTACCCAACCCGCTTCTGGATTATAGTAGACAAGATCTCTATACCACTTCGTCTTGTAAATGTTCAGGGTTTTGGCATTGATGGCGCGGTTCACGGGCCACCAACACAAGAAATGACTAGAACCGGGAAACACCTCCCTAAGAGCGGCGATCAAACCCAACTCCCGGTCGGTGATGAAGACGGTAGGGGAAACAAAGACACAAGCGAGAATGTCCGACAACCGCCTCAATATCCACGTGTAGGAAGCCTCGGACTCCGTAGGAACAAGTGCACAAGCAATTAGGAACGAATTCCCGGTCGGGGTAACACCGACAATCTCAACCACTGGATTCTTGTAGGTGTTTGTCTTGTATGTTGAATCAATGAGCACAATATAATGATAGGCTCAGAATAGCTGCACGGCTACGGGATGTGCCATGAATATATGAGAGATTTGTCGTGTCTCAGGATCACTCTCATGCCATTGCAAATAATACGCTTCAACGGCAAGAGCAAACATTTGGTGTGCCGTGTTCCCTCCACCCCTAAATTCCCGCCTCAGTTTTTTGGTCTCGTTATATATCTGATTATTTGACGGTTGAGGTTTACCCGGCGTTCTTTGGTGAAAAGCGTTCTTTATGTCTCTTGGGAGCACACCGGCCTTAACCTGTTGCCTCACATATGCTTTCTCCCCGTCATCCAAAGCCGCAAAATGACGATCACCGTCCTTGTAAACCACTTCCTCATGGTTGTGAAACCCTTTACCCTCGGCGGTGATTATGTTCCAAACTGCCCCGCTATCGTCACCTTGCCGAGGGTAGTTCTGCATGGCTCGGATACGGAAACCGCATCCACACTTATTCGACCTACGTCGCTTCTCAGGATCATCAATTGGAGGAGGTCTACCATACCTTGAACATCAAAAGTAAGATGCCAACAACCCGTCTTTTCTTCTGTTTATTGGCCCATTATTTGCTTTAACCAAAGCAAAACCATGATCCATTGCAATCCTACTCGCCCAATTAAAGGCATCATCACGGGTAATAAAATCTAACGTCGTATCAAAATACGGATTGTAATCAGTGTTATTATTCCCGAAATCCTCAAACGAGTCTTGTTCAATGCAAATACGGCGCTAATTAGACATTAAATAATTAACATATATTAGTAAATCATGATCTACATACCTAAAATGTTATTAATCGGGGTTATAAAAAATCGATATCATCTCACCATGGTCAGACAAAAAAACTGAGTTTCATAACCATGGTCAGACAAAGAAATGGATGTCATGGACCATGCCCGGACATCCATTTCTAACGTCTGACCATGGACAAACGTTGGAAATGAACGTCCAACCATGGCCAGACATCCATTTCTAACGTCTGGCCATGGTCAGACGTTGGAAATAGATGTCTGGCCATGGCTGGACGTCCATTTCCAACGTGTGTCCATGGTCAGACGTTAGAAATGGATGTCTGACCATGGTCCATGACATCCAGTTCTTCGTCTGACCATGGTATTTTTTCCTAATTTTTTTTAAAAAAAAACCGCAATTGAATTTTAACTAACTAAGACGTTACGTAAATCAATTAACTTAAATAAGTATAAACAAACAATTAACGGATTCCGGGAAAAATAAATTAACAAACTTAAAATTTAATTAATATGTAAACATACCGAAGAGTGTTCGTCCATCATGATAATCGATTTAGAGAAATTGTTGTTGTTCGATTTAGTAAAATTTTTGTTGTTGTAAGATTTTAATTTTTTTAGTTGAATTTAATTGTATTTGATTTTGGGAGAATTAGAGAAGAGAGAGAGAAGAGAGATAGAGAGTATAAGTCAATAAGGGCTTTATTGTCTTTCTTAATGAAAACGTCGTCGATGTTTCCTAAAACGTCGTCGATGTTAACCAGCCGCCTTTTTGTTAGGAGGATATAAAAGGAGAATAATTGTATTTTATTGGGGATTCCCACTTTAAGGTGGTGTTTGACCAAGCTTTAAAAGTGTTTTTGTAACTTAAAAAGTAATAGTTAGGCCAAACACTACAAATTAGGTATATGTAAAACTACTTTTAAAAAGTTAAAATCTGATTCTTGACCCCAAAAAGTAGAAGTAGGTATTTTCTACTTCTCATTCGACTTTTCACAAAAAGTGCCAAAAACTCAATTATTTTGGGTTTTTTTCCTCCAGGAAACCATTATCTCCTTATAAGTTGGATTATGGTGTTCCATTTTCTCTTCTCCTCAATTTGTTGTTTCTCTCCCATACGGCATAGACCCATCAACATAACATGTAATCAATCATCAACTACAACGATTTTGCATTGCTAAAATCTTACTTCTATGATCTTATACTCCCTCCGTCTCAATGATTTATTTACTGTTAATTAAAATATTTGAAAAATAATATAAAAGGTAAACAAATGAATGAGACGAAGGAAATACCTCTTTAAACTTTCTAGTATAGAAATATTTATCGGCATAATTTGATTTGATGAAGGTGTGTAATATTATAATTTTGAACGATAATCATATAGTTTTAGTATAGTTGTCGAGCATAAATTTTTTAAATGTTGGTTTGTATTCAAATGATGATTTTACAAATAACAGTTTTAGTATAGTTGTCGAGTGATTACATAAATTTTTTAAATTTTAGTTTGTATTCAAATGATGATTTTACAAATAACATGGTTTATAGAAAAAAGCAAAAATAAAAAACTTGGTGGAAGTAATTAGGCCAAACATATAAAACTTATAAGAAGGAGATTTTACAATGGTATGGCCAAACAACTAAATTTTTTCCAAAAAGTAGCTTGTGAATAAACTACTTTTAAAAAGGAAAAACTATTTTACACAAGCAAGGCCAAACAACACCTAACTTAGTTAAGTTTAGACTAGAATTTCAGAAATTATGTGGGTTCTTTTTTTATTTTCCTCTCTTATTTTCTTTCCTTTAGATTAATTTAGCTAGTTAATCGAGTCAAAGATTGAATCTTTATGTAAGCAATTTCTAGATCTACTCTAAGTTGATATGAATTTCTCTTTTTCTCATTTTCATTTATGTTATTTATTACCAAATTCTCATCTTTTATTAGATTAATGGTTAATTAGTTCAAGTTCCAATCTTTCTTACTTTAATCATGTTTATTATTACATTGTTATTATTGGATTATTAATTTAGTTTAGTTTAGTTTTCATGATGATTAGTGAGTAGTCTTTTGTTAAGGGGAAGGGGATTATGATTCTTGAGATAGCTCCACCATTGGACGATTATGCTTTCACTTTTACCGTTTTAGAGACTTGAATTAGGTCATGTTCTTTCTGACTTAATTTCAGCTCATTTCAGTTCAGTTCAGCTCTATTCAGTTCAGTTCAGCTCAGTTCAGTTCACTTCAGCTTCATTCAGTTCAGTTCAGTTTAGTTTAGCTCTATTCAATTCAGTTCAGCCCAGCTTCATTCAGTTCAGTTCAGCTCCACTAAATTAAGCTCACTTTAGATCTACTTATATTAAACTTAAAAGTTTTTATTAATATTAATATTATTATAATTATTATTAATTTTAAATTTTTTAAATTATAAACCGCAACTTAAATTAAGATAAACAACAAGTTTACAGCTTTCATTATTATTATTATTATTATTATTATTATTATTATTATTATTATTATTATTATTATTATTATTATTATTATTATTATTATTATTATTATTATTATTATTATTATTATTATTATTA
>JAIUZE010034378.1:0-19323 GCA_022085475.1 Heliosperma pusillum | reverse complement strand
GCTAGTTTTGCTAAACACTTGTTCTTTGTTAACATTTTGAGAGACCCCGTCTCTTTGGTTATTTTCCGCACTTAGTTTGTAATATTTTGACACTCCTCGTTTTATTTAACTTGCATGTATAAAAGTTTTTAAAATTTCACATTTTCGCTATATATTTCACATGCTTGTTTTTTTTATATTTCCGCATTCGCGAGGGTTGTCACATTCATAGTAGTTATTTGGCCTATAAAGACTAGTCTCAATTTTAGGTTTTAGAGGAAGATCCCATCAACTTTATTTTAATTCATTTTAAGTGAACGAATATCTAGCATGCGAGAATGAATAAACTAAGACGATGGCTTAAAATTCGTGTGACATCTTTATGTCCATGATAACTAACATCCAAACTATATGAATTAATTTTCATGCAATTTTAGTAGTAGGTGGTTTGGTTTAGGCGGAATATGATGCACTAACTATCATGTGATGAAAAGCAACAAGAACAAAAAATACGTAAAATTACAAAGTCTTAGTGTGGCCTATCTACCAAAATGAACAAAAAATACAACTTTGGAATCCATCCATGATTGGACCCGAAAAGCTTGTCTTGATGTTCCATCTTGGTCCATGTAGCGGGAGTGAGCAATCTGATCTCCATCTTTAGTCTTCTCAAATTACATTTATTAATTACAAATATAAACCTATTTACATTCTAATTTAAAAACATACTTTCAAAGAAAACAAAAGGAGATTCGAGATCTCAAAATTACATCAAGATCGTGTTTCCATCATTACGAAAACATAATCAACTAAGGCTACACTAGGTAATACAAATTACAACCAATTGCAAAATACGTAAATAAACCATTCAACAAATCATTCAACAAAATAAAATGCATCAACAATAAATTAATCATTCACGACATAATTCCTTAATTATGTAAAGTAATTTATCCAAACCACCTATTTAAAATGATCAAAATTATGTGACAATTCCTTAATTACTCACAATAATTCCAATCAAGCATAATCCAATTCATATTATCGTATAATATGAATTAATCCAACATTATTTTAAACCCTTTTAAAATAATTGGGTATCCAAAAATTGTGAACTTTTTCACAACAACAATTATACATTATCAATATAATGCATAAATCAAAAACGGCCAACTTAAAAAAACAAAAAATCCGAAAAAAAAATCCGATTTTTTTTTTTAACCGAAAAAAAAACCAGCTGAAATTAAAAAAAAATTTCCTGAAAAATTTAATTCAATATTTCATTCATGAAAAATCATATAAAATAATTTCGTAGCCTCAGCTCTGATACCACTTGTGAGAAATATCGGTATATTTCATACATGAATTTTAAGGATTATAACGAAATTATAATATATGAAATACGAGTCATAAACGAAATGCATAAAGATTAGAATTAACCTTCTGGTCCTAGCAATATGGCCTAAGAACAAATATCGAAATCGATATTCTCCTAATTATTGCACCCAAGATGCTCTGAGATATGCCTTTTCTTGTGCTAGAAAGAATACAAAAATTACTGATGATTTTTGTGTCAAGAATTGAATGATGAATTATGTAGAGAAGAAGAGTTTATATAGAACTCTCCTCCTCTCTCCTTTTACACGACCAAATAGAAGTCTAGTAGAGGGAGGAGTCTTCCCTCTTTTTTTTTTTTATACTTGTATTAGGAATTGGAGTCAAGATAGGATTCTTCCTTCTTTTATTTATTTAATGTATAATATGTGTATGTAATATTATAATATATACGTCAATTATAAACATCGTATATTTATAATTTGCTAATTAAATATAAAGAGTTTATATTTAATTACGAATTAACATTTAATTCGTTTAAGCTAACATTATTTAATCGTATTAAATAATTACATTATATACATTAATTAGATATAACATTTTATATTCAATTACGAATAACATTTAATTCGTCTCAGCCAGTATTATTTAATCGTATTAAATAATCGTATCATCATTACATTGACTAACCTTTTAGTCATATACATCGACTAACCTTTTAGTCATATAAGGCATCAATATGATTATATTTTCATATAATCATATCTCTCAAACACATCCTTTAGGTGTGACTTTTAGGGACCAGTTGATCACCGCCATTTAAAATGACAATAACGTCAAACTTCTAGCAAGCCAACCATTATCGATAAACATTAATCAACTGATAAGAATACTAAGTATACCATGTGAACCTGTAAGAGATTTATACACGTTATCACACTAACTGTGGAGGACACTAGCTCCAACAAAACCATGGCTGAGCCTTTTGGAAGTCTTACCACTTCAGTTCAGAGCCAGTAAAGCACAGCAAGAAGTCCACCCTCAGCCAGAAAAGCAACCAGCAAGCAGACAGAGGATGATTGTCTCATTATGCTACTTTTGCCAGTTTCATTTATGTTTTCTGTAAAGTACTTTATGTTCCCTGTCTTATTTTGAAAGCCAATTATGGCCCTAGATGTAATGGACAAGCAAGATGTATTCTCATTGCCTATATAAGGCTTATTTCTAATGAAAGAAAGACAGATTTGAAGAACATTTTAAAACTGAAACATTGTTTTCTGTTTAAAGCTCTTGGATGTGTGATGGAGTAATCTCCCTTTGCTTTCTGTTGGGAAGTGAGTCTAGGTCTTTTGCTGTGTGCTGGGATCAAGTCTCAACCCTTAATCAATGGATGTGTGCTTTGATTAACGTCCTATGTGTCCTTGGTTCAGCATTCAGTCTACAAAACAGAAACAACTTGTGTGAGTTCAAAACCATAGCTTAATTTGTCTTAGTTCCATTGTTTTCTTGAATAATTTCAGTGCAAGATCATTTTAGTAATGTGAAGAAACATCACGAAATACAGGATTCGTCAAGACGGTTGTGGCTTATATGGTGATGGATGATTTAGAGGTGAAACCCTAGTCCATTACTCTCATCAAGGACTATGTCAATTATTTCGACTGCTTTGAGGAGATGCAAGTCCGAGTTGGTGTCAAGGAGGTAACATACTAACATTACCCTTTTTTTGTGTAATCAGGTTTCGAACGTAGATAATTAGTAACAATATCAATATGTAATGACTTCGCCAGCTCGATAAAGTTAATGCTATGTGAGACTGTGACGGCCTGGTGGCCGCAAGCTAATTAAGGAGTTATTTGGTGGTTTTGTAGGCTTTAGCAATGTTGAAAGCTTCTTTGGAGACAAAGGTTGTTCTGACAACTGTCTTTCTAGGAAAGAGCTAAGCATCATCGACATTCCAGCAATTCGATACTCAGGATCGACTCGTCTGGTTAAACAGTTTCCTATTGAATTCCTTGTGCTTTGTAACGTAGTATTAAAAGTGAAGAAACAACTCGGACTTAGAATTAAAAGTGAAGAATCAATTAACCCTTTTAGTATCGACTAAATATCGACAAATATATTTTTTAAATCATTTTTTTATGGATTGAAATTATCTTATAAGTAATCGTCAGATTCATATAATTTAGAACTCTCGAACACATAAATATTTATTTTTGTAAAGAGATTGACACTCCTTTTAATTTATATGGTTAGCCTCCCTGTCGTTTTTAAGTACTGAGATGAGATAAAATAACAAAAGGAGCCACTTAGAGAGAACTGGAGTACGCATCGAACATGCAAGATAATGATGAAGTAACCCCACTAATGTAATACGAAGTAGTACATAATGGTGCTTGTACCAATATTCTTGTTCTCATTTAAGATGAATATTGTCTGTCTTAAACTTAAAACGAGTCGAATGTATATTAAATCACCATAATTATTGCCAATAAAATATTAAAAGTTTGACTTTACTACCATCATATGTCAGTATTTGACCCGTCTTAAGTTTAAGACGGATAGTGTCCGTCTTAAACAAGGATGCATAAGACTCTTCAAAACATAGGTGAAGGGTTTGGATTCCAAGTGCCTAAGAGAGGGAGGGGTGAATTAGGTACTATTTTAACATTTTCAACTTAAACTTTATTGATTAAAGAAAGTTGATTGTCCTTGTGAGAGATAAGTACATACATTAAATGAATTGAGTTATCAAGAGTGTAGTACTTAAGGAGAAAATTGCTGTAAATTGTATGTAGCAGTAAGTCTGACTGTTACTTGTTCGTCTTAGCAAATGAGGTAAAAGGCTACAGAACGAAGCTGACAGTATTCAGGACTGTTGCTTTAGAATATAATACGAAATAAACAAGTAAAGTAAATTGCAGCGGAAATTAAATAAACGAGAGATCAACACAAGAGTTTTGAATTAGTTCGACCAACTTTCTAAAGGCCTACGTCCAATATTCTTCTTATTGATTCAATTAAGTGATCACTCCGACTACTTAATACCCTTACAATAAAAAGGACCAACAACCTACTCCGGTTGCGAAATGAGCTTAAGACTACTCCGTCTCAAACTCGACTCTCTATCTAAGAAAGTTACAAGATCAAATTCCCTGATTTTTTTCTTCTGAAAAGAACGAAGGCGAATTCATTAATATCTAACTATTCTAGATAGAAGAGTATCATACTTAAGGCAACAGTTAAGATGTCTGTGATTTTGAAGACTTCGAGATTTTGCAAAAATTGAAAGCTTAAAACTTTGAAAGCAAATTTTTAAAGAGATGCATGTGTTTCTTTTTCTCTGGAAAGTCTTGAGAAAATGATTGAGGAGGACTTACTATTTATAGAGGGATGAGATGGTTTGAACTCAATAAAGAATTCCTTTGAGAGAGTCAATAACTCTCAAGTAAAGTAACAAAAGAGTTGTAATCTTTAGAAGGTACTCCACATGTTATAAAAAGCAAAGTGGAAACCGAAATGTGCAGCTCAACCTTCAACCTTTCTGATTTTCCTAGAGAAACAAGCATCTCAAGACAAATTGATTTAGGAAGAAAGGCAAAGAGCTAAGCTACCCTTTTTGCAAAGAAAGAATTGTCTTATTATGCCTTTTTAAGGAAAATGTTATGGAAAGATTCCCTTACCTTCTTATTTTCTTTCAAACCTTTTCATTCATTATTTCAAAACATTTGAAGATCATTCTCAGGTAGAAATCGATTGAAAAGTGAAGATTTTAAGTCGATTTGTTAAAGAGACAACATACATGGGCAACAATAACGTGCACTGTTGCTGACCAATTGAGGCAACAGTCGTACGTACTCTTGCAGTTGCAAGTATAACACTCTTCCACCTTTACAACACAATGACTCATTTGAATATGAAGTAATATATCACTCGATTGGATGACCCTGTAAAACTAACGAGTATAGCACTCTTCCACCTTTACAACAATTGAGGCAACAGTCGTACGTACTCGATTGGATGACCCTGTAAAACTAACGAGTAAAATGTTATCATTTATTTTTATTAAAACTGAAGTTGGATTCAATTGAATATGAAGTTAGGGTTCTTACAGATTTTGGTTTTTTTGTATCTTTTAATTATTCAAGAGAAAGTAGCTAGCATAGCACAAGCCAACACCCCAGAAAATGTTTATGTGGTGTTCCGGTAGCTGTGCTAACTGGTTTCGTTGGCATAATCGTACTCAAATGGAGTGACAAAAAGATGTTATCAATAAACTCATGTTGAAGAAGAGATTGTTGAAATGTGAAGTTGACATTTTGGGTAGGATATTCAATCGCTTAAAGAAGATAAGAAGAAGCTGGAACATGAGATTGAGAAGATGAAGGCACAATGTAGCATTGATAGGAACTTATTCAAAGGATCAAAACTGACAATTTTTGCCATTATGTCTGTAATTATAGTGTTGTTATGTAATAAATCTTAGTTGGAATCATTGTATCCTTATGAACATCTTAGTTCATGAGTTAATTGAGGTTGTAATGTCTGATTTTTAGTCAAATGAACTTAATTTAGTGTTTGACATTCTAATTTTGCATTAGCATTCATCTGATATCCAATTTTCCATGCTGCAATCTTACTGAGTTTTCCATTGTTGTAGCTTGCTCTTACAATATTACTGAATTTATGGGAGATTGGGAGATTAAGTTGAAAAAAATGAATGCAAAATAAGGTTTTGATTTGGGCTGGGAGTTAGGTTTTGATGAGAGTAAAAGTAAATAAGAGAATATTTAGGGGGAGGGGGAGATTAATGAAGTGAGTATAAGTTAAATGAATGGCAATTTTGTCCATTTCTTTCATTTTTCACCTGGAAATTAAAATGGTAGCAAGATATGGCCGGAGTCAAAGTTGTGTGAGTAATTTTAAAAAAAAAAATCTTATAAGGGAGTAATTTTAGAAAAGTAAAACAATCAAGAGACTTATAATGGGAGTTATCGTCAAGATGGCATCTACTATTGTAATCAAATAAAGCCCCAACGACCGATTGTGGGACTACATATACGAGAAACAAAACATTGAGACACAACTACTGTTTACATTAAACAAACAGTTGAGTACTGTATTAGATGAGGAGTCACCAGTACCACTCATCTGAGGAATACTCCTACATTATTGTTGGTGAACCTAACATAGTGACATTAGGTCATTAGGTAGATTAGGTACAGTTGCCTTTTCAAAGATGCAAACTACCATTTACTAAGATGCCTTTTATCAAGAGACGTACACCATTAACATAACTAACAACGCAAATAGCACACAAAAGTTGAAGAAAACACAAGATTCATTTCTTATTGCCTCACAAATGTCATTAGGAAACCTAATACTTCAACAATGTCAAATGACAATACAGGAAAAGCAGGAATTAAATATAAGGATTAATTTAGCATAAAACTAAATTTAGATTAACCACTAAATATGCAAGAATCTCAGTCTTCAAAGGGTTGTTAATCTCCGCCATGATGCATCTACTGCCTTTGTTGGAGCTGGCTGTCGCCATGCCAAGCCCAAACGATGTCGCTAAGTGCGGGCTGAATGTCAAGTTTCAAGACCTTCTGATAGTCGAATGTATCGCCATTGGACTTCTTCATTTCCACGAGGTGGATTGACGGAGCAAATTCGAATATTTCCACATCAATTGCAACTCCTTCCTTTCTAGGTCCTCCTGAACCGGCTAACTTCATGAATCCTCCTTCTTTCTTTGCCACTTTTAGATTCAAGTTAGTAGCAACTTCCTCGAGTTTTGACACTATGGTTGAGGCTGATTCAAGTGACGTAAATCTGATCTCTTCTTTTTTGCCATCCCCAATAAATAAACCAGACAAGTCTAACCCTGATGACAGGGAAATAATGTCGAATGCATTCAAGTTTGATGGTTTCTGCAGTTCTGGCTTTTTCGCGAATGGCCTGACCTCCACTTGAGGGTTTTCTTTGATATCCATCTTAGATTTCATGGGTCGGGTTCCCAACCCTTTCTTGAACCACGAGTTCTCCATTATCTTGCTAATGGGTATCCTTGTATTCGGGTTTGGATCAAGTATTTTCAACAATAGTCTACGCATATCGGATGGAAACCAATTGGGGCATCGGTAGTCAGCCCGGGTGATCTTCTTGTACATTTCCATCAAATTTGCCTCTTGGAAGGGGAGGTGACCAGCCATAAGAACATACAATATAACTCCACAAGACCATATGTCGGCTTTTGCACCGTCATAGCCTTTTCTGTTAATCACCTCCGGTGCCACGTAAGCCGGGGTCCCACACATCGTGTGCAGCATCCCGTCTAGCCGTTTTGATTCTGAAAGAGCACTCAAGCCGAAATCAGAAACCTTCAAACTTCCGTCCTCATCCATCAACAAGTTTTCCAGCTTCAAATCCCGGTGATAAACACCTCTATTGTGGCAGCAATCCACAGCACCGATCAACTGCTGGAAAATCCACCTCGCAATATCCTCCTTAAGACGGCCCTTGGCAACCTTGTTGAAGAGCTCGCCGCCTTTTGCGTATTCCAAAACTATGTAAATCTTGCTCTTGGTAGCCATGACCTCATATAGCTGCAAGACATTGAGGTGCTTAACCAACTTCATGACAGATATCTCTCGCTTGATCTGCTCATTTAGCCCTGCCTTCAGAGATTTCTCTTTGTCGATAACCTTAATAGCCACACTTTGGCCATTCTTGACGTCCCTAGCATAGTAGACTTTGGCAAAGTTACCTTGCCCCAATAATCTTCCCAACTCGTACCTCTCCATCAATATGGTTCCCTTCTTTTCCATAGCTAATTAAGAATCTTGCTTCTAAATAAAATAAAAGTATGTGTTTGCTTCACAAGGACAGACACTTAACTGTCGGACAAGTCAACCGTCGTCCACAGGTTCGTGTTTTAGCACGGCAAACCTACAACTGCTTGTAGATAGGTCGTACACTTGAGCAGATAGCACATCTCTGCTACAAGTGGCATGCCCGACCTCATCTAGGGCCAACAAGGAAGTTTTGACAAAAGCGAAGACTAAACAATATTCACAAGATAAATTTCCCGCATGAACACACATCTTTCTGCATTCCCTGATATGACTCTTTCCCAGTATATATATACAAGTTCTTCGCAACCTTCAGAAGAATCAGATAGGAATCACTGAAACAATGAGCGACTTTATGTTAATACTCTTCCAAAACCAATGAATATATATATATAGTACTCTAGTAAAACGATCATCCAACAAAAGATTCTAAAACTCAACTGCATAATTTTGTTACATTATTTTACCGAGATGAACTCATTTAAATTAGAAACTTCAGCTATGAGTGAGTATATGATAAACCCACTAACCCAAAAAAAACGCCTAATACATAGACTGGTCTTACGATAATCTTATCATGAGACGGTCTAATGCTACAACTTGTGACTATATATAATATAAACATGGGGGAAACTGAATGAGTTGGTGGGAGATGCAAACACAATGAAAGAAAGCTCTTTTAAACAACTACGGAGTACATCAATTCGACCTTACCATTACATATAGATTTTCGACTTTGACAACTTATATTAAAATAATTAAAACTTATATTAAAATAATTAAAGATGACCAGATCTGACAGTAATACTAAGTACCCATCTTAACCTTAACCTTAAATTATTGCTAATCTAATACGCAAAACAAACCCATTTGTTAATAAGCTTTTTTTTCCAGTAATTGGTCAAGTAAACATCCACTTTCTTACTACCAAACACTTTATAAAAAAAATATCTAAGGTTCCTTGATTCCACTTTTTTTTTTCCGGATCGTGAATATTCTCTACAAAATTCAAGTGTTATTTCAAGTTTGTGACGGATATGCTTGTCACAAACAAGAATTTGTGTTCTAAATGAAATCGAATACTGTACTCAAAATTCCCCACTAGTACGAATAAACATCCCATCGTTCATAATTAAACTCTAAGATTATCAGTAAAAAGTCATTTTAGATACACTGTTCATAAAGCGTACAACGGACTTTGACTTAAAATGCAAATTCTCATTTCAGGCAGCTATTTTCGTCTGAACACATTTTTAGGCCATAAAATGGTCACATAGGGCTCGTCTGAAGGCTTCATACGAAAAACATACCCCATCAGCCTCAATCATTTTTTTAAATTAAAATTAAATGAATATTATAGAAAAAAATTTATAAATGAATGAAAGAAAGAAACCCACAAAATAAATCGAATAAAAAAGTGAAAAATTACCAATTGAAAGGAGATAGCAAAAACACCCTTAACACTTGATTCCTTAGGCTTGAAAAGAAGTAATGGTAGAGAGTATAGATCTGAAATAAAAGAGGTTTGTATGTATATAATATGAGATTATATTAATATTGTTGTAATAAATCAAGGGTAAATGATTAAGAGAGAAGGAAGGAAGGAAGGGAGGAAGGAAGGGCACAAGAGAAGGGAAGACAACACAAGAGAGAGCGAGGGTTATATGAGGAGAGGAGTGATCCGCCGAACAAGGACAAATTGGTAAGCATATACTATCACAGACTTGCCCACCTCATCTATCTACCACATAATCAAATCGTCATTTTGTTTTTTAATTATTTTATTATAATATCATATCATAGTCAATTAGTCATCATCAAAGTTTGAGATTTACAACTTACAAGTAGACCTGGTAAATGGGTCAAACGGGTCGGGTTTGGGCCGGGTCAGTTTGGGTCGGGTCATATCGAGTTTGCTCAACCTGTCGGGTCGGGTCGGGTCGGGTCGGGTCGGGTCACTTTCGGGTTTGGGTCAGTTTTGGGTTTGGGTCACTTCGGGTTTGGGCCATTTCGAGTTAGGGTCATTTTGGGTCGGGTTATTTTAGATTCATTTCCGATTTATTTAGGCCATTTTCAGGTCAAAAATGATCAAGTTAGTTTTCAAGTCAAGCCCGACGTCGAGCCAAACTCGCACAAGCCGACTTCGACCAAGCCGAGCTTGAGCTGATTGTGGGCTGTCTCGTCTCATTATCAGTATATCACCCCTAATCACAATAAATTGGGTCATTTACGATCATTTTAAATCGGGTTGTCTGTGGGTAGGTGGTTTTGGGTCGGGTTATTTTGGGTCGGATCTATTTCGGGTCAGTCAAGGTTCGGGTCGGGTCTGGGTCGGGTCGGGTCAATTCGGGTTTCGGGTCATCCTTGGGTCAAGCAGTTCTGGGTCGCTTTCGGGTCTCGGGTCAGCCTTATCGGGTCGGGTTATTCGGATCGGGTCAATTTTACCAGGTCTACTTACAAGTCTTGTGTTTGGTGTTTCATGTTATTATTGGTTTTAAAGCATTCAATTTCAAGACTCCCACTTCTTAACGTCTCTTTTGTTGCCTTTGTTTCATTGGTTCTAACTTAGCCACTCATTCATTTTCACCTAAAATAAGCACTTAGTCTCCTTGTTCGGCTACTTCTAACTTTTAAGTAAACAGTTACATTTTGCTTTTGTCTTATTTATAGTGTATGAGTGGTTTAAATTTTAAAATATTTGAAAAATAAGAATAATTAGGTGTTTAGACTCCCTCTATTAACCCATATAACATACAACCATCAAGATGACATGAGTGATACAGAGAGAGAAATAACAACAAAAATAAACCTTAGTTTTCTGTGCAGTCACAGTAAAATGACACGCGCAAAGAAAATCCAAAAAAATAATAATAAAGAGAAGGATCTGAATCAAAGCTTAGGTTCTCTGCGCTTGAAACTCTTGAGGAGGAACCATTGAGAACAGAAAAAGTGGAGGAATAGGTGATTTTGCCTTTGAATCTTCAACCGTCGGATGGTCCTATCATTGAAGCAGAAGATTTAGTGGAGGGACATCAGGGTTCCTGGACGGAGGTTATACGGAGGAAGAAGCACACCCCTGAGATAAATCCTACAGAGCCCGTCAATCCAGGTAAGATAACTTTACAGTTAACAGAGAAAGATGTTTTGCCTGAGATTAAATATTGGTCATCCTCCCTCTTTGGGTATATTTTAGGCGCTAATCCACCATGGAATGTAGTGTCTGGATATCTAAAGAGGATTTGGAGGAGCTGTGATTTAGACAAAATATCCTTCATGCCGAATGGGGTTTTTATTGTCAGATTTAAAATTGTGGAAACAATGAAGGAAGTGGTAAGACAAGGACATTTTATGTTTGATAATAAACTTGTAATCATACATGAATGGAGTCCTGATGTGGATTTGATTAAACATGATGTCAAAAATGTACCAACATGGATCAAACTGTCGAGTTTAGACTTGAAATTTTGGGGGATTGAAAGTCTAAGTAAGATTAGTGGATTGATTGGGAAGTTTGTCCATTGCGAAGAATCCACTCGTAACAAAACATTCTTGGGGTATGCTAGAATGCTGGTGGATGTCCAGGTCGGGCAGGAATTCCCTAGCTCTTTACAATTTAAGGATGAGAAGGGAAAGGAGCACATCATTAAGGTGGAGTATGACTGCACCTAGTTCAGTGTACTCAGTGCTAGGGTATTCAACACCTTAAGGAGAACTATAGGAAGAGAAAGGAGTCAGTTAAAATGAAAAAAGTATGGAGGAAAAGGAGGTGATTAAGCCAACAGAACAGGATAAAGGCAAGCACCCATGGTAGCTGAGACACCTGTTGTGATTAGGAACATTGTCTCTAGAACTCCTGCAGGTATCATAACCAGTTTTATGAGATAGGATGGATATGATTATTCTTATGTGACTAGAGGCAACACTTTTCTTGAAGCTCTGAACAAATGAGAGGATTTATGTTACTAATGAGAATAAAGAAGGATTAGGAAAGATAATAGTCTTATTTATAATAAATAGGACCCACGCATAATTAAAACAACCAAATGCAAGATTCGACAATTACTCGGTCGAGTTACCAACCCACTCAACTGAGTACTTATAACTCGATCGACCATGTTTGGAATAGGTAAAAAAGATGGCAAGAAAATGATGTAGAGCGCCAAAATCCTTCATTGCAAATTCGTGAGACAGAGAGGCAATAATATGCTGCAAAAGCAAGTTGTGAAGACAGTACTAACAATGTCATCGACATAAATTAATAAGTAGGCGGTAATCAGAACCTTGTCGATAGATAAATAACGAGGCATCACAAGTACTGCTATGGAAACCCTAGGAAGTAATGAAAGTAGCAAATCGTTGATACCACGCACCCGAGGCTTGATTAAGGGCCTCAAGGCCATACAAATTTTTGCAAAGTTTGCATGCATGGCTAGGCCGAGAACGATCAACTAACCCGAGGAGTTGATGCATAAAAACTGTCTTGAGAGAGTCATCGTGTAAAAAGCCATTCTTGACATCCAATTGATGGATAAACTAACAACGGGATATTCCAAGACTAAACATGATCCGAATTATGGTGGATTTGACCACCAGGCTAAAAAGTCTCAACACAGTAGATACTTACCTGTTGTGTTTTACCATTAACAACCAAACACGTCTGGTAGCGCTCAAGACTACCATCTGAACGATACCTATGGCGAGATAGCCACATACATATGATCACATGAGATTTTGAGGGGCATGGCACTAAATCCCCCGTATTATTATCCACAAGAGCACAATACTCGGTGTTCAAAGTGGCAGTCCAATTCGAGTCACGATGAGCATTAGTGGGGGATATAGGTAATGGCGAGATAGGTGTAGGGGATGGGGCAAAGTAAGTTTGGTCTGTTAGTTGGTTTGCAAATATCTTGGTGAGAGTTAGTCGTCATTGTATAATATTGTGGTGGTGGTGGTGGTGGTGGTGGTGGGGGTGGCGGGGTATGAATGAGAGGCGAGCCGGGTGGAGAATGTGGTTGGTCGGGGAAAAAAGGGGATGGGTAGCTAGAGAGAGGGGTTACGATCTCGTGTTTGGCAGCGAGATGAGTTGTAGGGGATAGGTAAGCAAATGTGTTAGCTGTTCAAGGGATACACGGGAGGCCAGGAATCGATAGTCAGCGGGGTTGGGTCGTACTATATTGTCTAAGAGACAAACATGCTCAATAAAGGTGACATGTGGCGAGCTCAAGATACTGGTACCCTCGTTAGTTATAAGGGTAGCATAAGAATACACAACAAGTAGATTTGGTTGGAGTTTGTGATGACCTGTGGCGGGTGTGTTTGGGTAGCGTAGACATCCGAAAAAACAAAAATGATGAAAGGTGGGACGACAAAGATATAGTACAAAAGTGGGAGATCTATATGATCTACTTTTGGAGGCAAGATGAGAATATTGGCGGACGTGTAGTTAATCGACCCAAAACGTGGGAGGTAGGGACGTGTGAAATAAAAGGTGTAAGGATCATTCCATTGAGGCGACGTATCATGCGTTCTGTTTTACCATTTGGAGGTGATTTATGTGGTCAAGAGAAACTTAGTGCCGTGATTTTGGGCAAGACCATGGAATGAGCAGTTATCAAACTCTCAATCCATATCACATCGAAAAACTCTTTATTTTCCGTAATGAATTGAGATGAATTAAAGCACAGAATTTTAAAATATTAGAGAAGGCCTGGGACTAAAATTTAAGTGGATAAATCCATACATATTGATTATAATTGTCAATGAAGACCACTGGGGATAAGCAGGATATATCAGTCTCGACTGGTGGTTTGGCGTTGATATAGTGTAACACCTTGCGGCCTTTGGCATGAAGGGTGAATAATTTCAGCCAAACGGAATAATCTACTTTAACTTCTTCAAGCATACAGACTTTTGTAAATATGTTGGGACGGAATAGATAGGGCACCGGATGATGGACATGTCGGTAGAGACTCCATCACCGCCAAGTGTCGTCCTTGGCCATGGTCGTGGCAGATGGAAAAGCAACGAGAGATAGAGGCTAGGATCGAGTAAGAGATCAAAAACCCTAGACTACTGATACCATGGTACAAGTATAATATTATTATGAGATTATTCACACACGTTTTACAAAATATACTTGTCCACAACCCAATATCATCATAATGTGAACACAATCACTAAAATTTCAACGAAATAAAAATATACAATATTATTTACTAATAGTTTTAAGGAATTACTGCCCATTCCACGTGAACACTACTCTCACGATAATCTTTCTGTCACCCGACTTTTCTTTTGGGTCGTTTTTTATTAATCACCCCATTTGTCTTTCTTTCCTCTTTCAATACATTTTTCCTATTATTTTGACCAAATTACCCTTAAATATGTAGGTGGATGAGGATAGTGAGGTGTTATATAATCTTTATAAACCATGTTTTTAATTATTCTGCCAAAAGCAAATGAGATGATAATTATAAAATGGACGAAGTACTATACTTGATATAAACAATGAATATTGCACGAAGTATAAGATTGTCTTATAATATAGGATAATATCTAAGGGGGTGTCTGTTTCAACTCATATATGTAGACCTGACAAAATTGAGCCGACCCGTATAACTGGACCAGAACCCAACCCGACACTCGAACTCAAGACCCTAGCTTGACCCGATACTTGAATTGACCTGACCCAAATGTTTATTGTTGCAAACAGATATTATCCATAAAACAACTAGATACTAGATTACCTGAAAATGACTCGAACTCGAAATGACCTAGCCCGATTCGAACCCAACCCTAACTCTTGCAACCAGAAACTAACCCGATCCGAACCTGACCCGACTTGATTTCCCCATATAAGATATGAGTTTGAAATGAGTCAAACAAATACTAGGTTTTTGTTTGACCAAAATAGGAATTTCATACCTGTACCTCAAACATATATATGAGATATGAGTTTTTTATACGCAATGAGAGAGGTGGGTATGAGATGAGTATCAAATTATACAAACAAAAACAATTTAAAAAACTTATACCACTCGAATATGATTTTGCGATTCCAATTCCATAATCACGCGAAACAAACGTCACCTAATATATGAAAATGTCCATTCAGTAAAAATCAACAATGAAGTTGTGTTATGATATGAAAATACTCCCTCCTATTCTAAGCTTTTTTCCCCTTCTCATTTGACACAAATTTTAAGGATTTTAATTAAATAAACAAAGATAATGTAGTGGGGTAAGGTGATTGGAGAGAGGGAATGTATTGTGGGGTATTATTGTGAAGTGAAGTAATTAAAATAATTATTGTGGTGAGGTAAGGTGATTAAAATAAGATAAAGTATGAGTATTGTGGGGTATTGTAGTGGGGTAAGGTGATTAAAATAAGATAAAGTATGAGTATTGTGGGGGTATTGTAGTGGGGTAATGTGATTAAAATAAGTATAAAAGTTTACCAAAAAAGGAAAGGGGAAGTTATTGTGAATAGACGAAAATGAAAAGGGGGAACATTGCTCAGAATAGGAGGGAGTATCTTACAATAATTTCATTATTTGTGTTATTTAAATAGTTTTTTTGTACGTTGTGTTATTATTTAAAAACGTAACTAATTAAGTTGTGGGCTTCGAGTTTCAATTCATTGCGTTGCTTTGACACTAAGCATTTGTCATTCATGCATAATGATCAAGAGATTCAGTTGGTCTCTCTTGTGACGGTCACAAGCTTGTGACGGACTAAATGTGACCATTTTATGATAAAAAATAATCATCCATAAAATGTTACCAGTTATATAATGCTTACATTTTTCATAAAAATGGTCACATTTGCTCCGTTACAAGCTTGTGACGAAAAGTGTCCATCACAAATGAGAATTTGTGCAGGAGATTAGTAAACACCTGTAAACTGCAGTTAGCAAGAAGAAGGACCGGCAAAACAATCTGATTGGCTGCACTATCTGCACTGCCTGGCTGCACCTAATAATCTCAAGTTCTCAAAGTAATTATCTTATAGGACGGTCTTTTCCATGTATTTTTGCAAAATATAGCCATCTAAAAAAAATCACTTTTTAGTTCTATAAAAATTAAAAAGTGATAGTTATTTAACTCAAAATGTCTCAAAATATGGTTGTTTTTTGCTGGTCGCACGTAGCACTGTTGCATGGAGATAAGTTTTGTAATCTCAAGGACACGTCTGTTTACTCTGTTATATACAAAAATCGTATAATTCTTAAATTGCATAATTGTAAAGTTTGTCGCGAATCTGGACCTGGTGTTCAAGATATTTATAGTGAGGAATTCCATGTGCTATTTTTGCTGGTTTCATATAATTCACTAAAGAAGATCAAAAGTAGCAGGAAACTTGTATGAGTACAAATAACTTTAAAAAGATCGATATGGGAGTATTTTAATAGGGTAAGATTGATTTAGTATGCTTGTTTATTTCTGAGCACTTAGATAAATGTACCACAAATCAGTTTTTTTTATTTTTTACAACAAATGAATTTGATTTGTTGGTTGATGAGTAGGTCTTACTTAAAATGTACAAATAAGATCCTATAACTATATGTATACGCACATTGGCCATCTATCACTTTCCGCTTTGATATGATTGGGTAACGTAGTTTGCTCCAAGAACTAAAATGGCGGGCTGAGGTACAAATTTCCGACTTGCAGTTGAAGTATTCGTGTATTTACGGAAATCTCCCTTGTGACCGCTTTATCCACGACAAGTTTCTAACAATTTAATGTAAGAATTATAATTTAATTCTCTGTTATGTGGACCTAATTACCGATGTCAGTCACCTTAATTAATAACGGTTAAATATAATGTTCCGGGTTTTTAGTAGGAGTAATAGATTAAGTGGATTAAGGTTAATGTTTACAGGTCATTAACATATCAGGCCCATTTATCTTATTAAGGCCCCTCCTGCCACCTCTTTATGTAAGCAACACCTGTTTGTGCTTTAACCTAATTCATTCATATTAAGAAACACACATAAAGAAAGTGAATTAGAGAATAAGGAAGGCAGGAGAAGGCAAAGCAATAAGGGTTCATCTTTTATCTTTCTCAAGTGATTTTATTATCAGATCTAATGGCTACATTACGTAAGTACCTTTCAGTAATTATTGCTTTAATCAAGATCCTATAATTTATGTTTACATGTGGTATCAGAGCAGGATTGTGATTAAAGTTATAATTATGATTAATGTTTTGATTATGTTTTTATGAATGAACTTAATGCTTTAATCATGATGTTATAATATTCATTCATAATTGATTGTATACCCTTATGATTGATATCGTATCCTTATATCATGATCGTTTCCGCTGCCCTAATCGAATTCTTTCGTTTTATATGATTTATGATGATTATTATATGATTTATGATGATGTTTTGCGCTGCCATAATTCGATTTGTATGGTTTATTATGATTACTGTTTGCGTATGAATGTCGTGTGAATTTACCACACTCGATCGAGCTAATGCTTCACTCGATCGAGATGGTTTATTCATGATGTTGCTCGATCGAGCTAATGCTTCACTCGATCGAGGCCTTTTGTCTTCGATGTTGCTCGATCGAGATGTTATCTACTCGATCGAGTCAATTGTCTGTCTTTGCCCTCGATCGAGCTAATGATGTACTCGATCGAGGGGTTTTGTTTGCATTCTCTACTCGATCGAGCTAAAGTTGTACTCGATCGAGGGGTTCTTGTTTATTCTCTATTCGATCGAGCTAAAGTTGTACTCGATCGAGGGGTTCTTGTTTATTTTCTTCTCGATCGAGCTAAAGTTGTTCTCGATCGAGGTGCTTTTGTTTATTTTCTACTCGATCGAGCTGATGTCTTACTCGGTCGAGGTCTGCCCGTGTTGGTTCGATGCTTAATGTTTGTTGTCATTGTATGCTCGTATAATATTATGTTATTATGCTTAAAGGAGACCTTCGCATTATGACGAGTTGAAATTCACCACAGTGATTTCATCTCGTACGCGATCAGATCTCATAATGTAATTGGGCATTCACATTATGTTGATGTTCACCACAGTGGACTCAAATTATGCAGTGAATATCCGACTAAGCATACATTCTTATTGAAGATTAATTATATCTTATGTATCGATTAAAGGAGACCTTCGCATTATGACGAGTTGAAATTCACCACAGTGATTTCATCTCGTACGCGATCAGATCTCATAATGTAATTAAATTGGGCATTCACATTATGTTGATGTTCACCACAGTTGACTGAAATTATGCAGTGAATATCCGACTAAGCATCTAATGGGGTGAAATAACTTGTATTAAGGTTTTACCCACAGGTAACCTGACATTAAAGTGAAACACTCATTAAAGAGAGTATACTTGATTATGTAATTAAGCATGCGTAGGTTGTCCACAGATACTGCACTTGCTTAATGAATGTTTATGAGTTACTCATTTAAGTCTCAAGTCTTAGTCATAATTGCTATTGTGTGATAAACTCAAAGCCTAATGTTCTGAGCATTGTTCATAATGCAGTACCGTTGCAAAGCTCTCTCAATAACTTGACAGTCTTTGCTTAAAGTTCTTACGACTTACCACTGCACCAAACATTAAGTCCTCCATTTCGGAGACAGGCTGTACTGCAGCCAGTGTAACAACCCGAAAAATGCCAATTTTTCTAGTTAAAGTATTTACTAACACTTTTCAGTAGAACTTAAGTTTTTAAAATAGGAATTTTCGTTCCAAGTCTTATTTTGAAATTCCGCGTTCGTATTTGGAATTTCTGAGAGATTTCATGAAAAGAGCGTTTTTAGTCATCTTTGACTTTTCTTGACTTTTAAGTCGTCTTTGACTTTTCCTTGACTTTTTAAAAGTCGTCATTGACTTTTCTTGACTTTTAAGTCGTCCTAAAACTTTTCTTGACTTTTAAGTCATCTTTGACTTTTCTCGACTTTTCAGTCAACTTTGATTTCCGTTGACTTTTCCCGACTCGTCTCATAAGTATGAAGACCGAAATTTTATTTAAAAAAATAATATTTTTGATTTATTTTTATTTAGATTTATTAAGATTTATCATAATTTAATATAATTATTTTGAATTTATTCGGAATTTAAAGAATAAAGTTTACGGTTTTAACCGAACGTCATTTAACTATTCCCGACTCATC